>VDFB02260490.1:0-32458 GCA_007258455.2 Sequoia sempervirens
ACAAGTGAAGGTGGATGGGGTCTTGATGAGCTTTTACAAAGCAGAAAATTTGTAATTAATGGTGTGATGAATTTTTATTTTTGTGTTTTCAAAAACTTTAAAGCTCTTCAAATGTAACATGGCATTGCTTTTTAACAGTATCTATTTTCTTTTGTGGAGTGAAACAGGCATAACAAATGGTATAGATGTTGATGAGTGGAATCCAGCTTCAGACAAATACATTGCGCATCAATATTGTGCAGAGGATCTTTCAGGAAAGGTAGCTTTTGACTCTTATTTTGGATTGATAATTGTAACCTTGTATATCATTCTTGATTAAGTAGACAGTTTTACTTACTTTCCTCTAAATGTTGTATAGTTTTGCCATGCAGGCTGAATGCAAAGCTGCTCTGCAGAAAGAACTTGGACTTTCTGTTCAACCAGATGTACCATTGGTGAGCTTGAGGAAGTTACTGTTTTCAGTTAGGGGTATTAGGTAATTTTTTAACAGTATGAATAACTTTTTGTGTAGATTGGCTTCATTGGAAGATTGGATTACCAAAAAGGACTTGATCTAATTCAATCATCTCTTCCAGAATTAATACAAGACAACATACAGTTCGTAAGTTTTTTTATGCTAAGAAATTACATCTTAATTATAGATCATATTTCAATCTGTCAAAAAATAAGTGAAAGTGCGATACCAAAATTCAGTTATGCTTTCTATTGGTAATAGTTAATATGTGGTCAGTTTCAATTTTAAGGACTTAATTGAGTTGTAATATAATGGATGGTTTATCGACTCTCTAGAATACTTCAAGAATAGAATAATCCCTCTCTTCAAATTATTGATTTTGTTTTCACCCTCTTGGCAATTTTCTTTTTTACTTGCCTGCAATCTGTTAGATTTTCAACAAGAAAGCTGGATTGAATTTCAGTGGTATAGCTAGTAAGCATTGTTCTTTTTGTGTTCAGCAGTATGAAATGTTTAAACTCTTGGGTTTTAGTAGAGGTGTATTAAGTTACCAACATATAGAACAGATCATAGCATGCTTAGAATGAGTTGAGGATGTTGTGCTAATCGCTTGTGACGAGTTTTCTGTACCACTAATGTCCTTGCTTTGAGATTACAAAAAATAACAAGCAAATGAATGGATTATCTCCAGTTTCCCAAAATACAAAAGTGGTTGATGTTCAACTTCAAGTGATCTTGGTTGTTTTGGTTACAGATGGGGACACTCTTCTAGATGAGCAGCTTGATTAAAGAGGTATGTCAAGTTGTGAAGTGGGGATAGCTTTAAAGAATGCTGCTTAGTTGTGAAAATTATATGAAAACTTGGAGTCAAATCAAATTCAAGATCATACTCAAATACTATAAACATGAAAGGTTACCAATTGAGAAGTTGACCTTGTGCATGCATATTCAGTTGATTTTTGAAGGTGGAGCAAATAAGCCACTATATCTTGAAAGGACATTAGTATGATATTGTTGTAATGACACCTCAAAAGTAACATGCCTTTTTTTTAAAAGTTGGTTCAAGAGGCTATTACATGCTCATATCTTTGAATTCTAACATTAGATCTCTAACCACATTGCTTGTTTACATTAGCAACTAGGTTCATAGTATTATACCTTCATAAGTATCTTAACCCTTTTAGGTTCATTGCCTCACCCATTGAATAGGTTTAAGGACTTAGATCAACTTCAAGATTTCATATGAAAAATTTAGATTTAGATTTGAGCTATTAAGGATGGATGAAAAACACCTATAGTAAAGGGAGATAGCAAAAGGTTGATGGATTTTTTTTGAAGAAATCAAGATGGCTTATGAAATGCACATGGAAGAAGAAAGGATGTTGAAACAAACCTAGGAAAGACATGAAAGATATTGTAGAAGGATGGAGAAGGCTTGAGAAGCCTCTATAGAGTGTGCCAAGAGGGTTGTTGCCAAAGATGAGGTGATTTTTCCAATAGAGGAACAAATAGTTATTGTATTGCCCAATAACAATGAAACATTTGAAGATTCCTTAAAAAAGGGGAGAAAGTGAACTGGCTTCAAAACGGGTTCAACAAGGATGATTTGTGAGGCGTCTGGAAGAAGATGGTTGAAGTGCTTATGAGGCATGTCACTCTGGAAGGAAGATATAAAAGATTCCATGCCCACCTCTTCCCTATGCTCAATCATTTTCATTATAATGTCAAAATGAACTTTGCTTTCTGGATTTATTCTTCCCTTGAGTAATCAGTTAAAGTTGTTTTGGATAAAGGGAAGTAGGCGCCTCTGCATCAAGGCCTTATTTATAGGCTTTACTGATATAATGTGGCTCTATCCCTTGTTATTGCTTCTCTTCCGAGGGTGACAAACCCTGCCTTGGTCCCCAATAGTGTCCTTGTGACTTCAGAGGGTAATCCCTCTTCCCCTGGCCCAACTAATTTGTCTACCCTGTGCCACCAAACAAGAATTACTAGGTCAACTCCCCCGTGCCTCTAAAGGAAAAACCCTTATTATTGATGACCCCACCTTTGCCAACAAGAAAAAAGTGGCTTTTGTTGACCCCCCCCAAAAAACAAATTTCCATCTCGGACAACTTTGATTCTTTGTGGTCCCCTACCCCTATGGATTCCCCTATGCCTCACCAGCTGTTTGTCAATCCCCTGCACTCCCCTCCTAGCTCGCCCTTGATTACCTCTCCTGCCAATCCCCTGCACTCCCCTCTCCAAAATACTAACTAGGTGCAGGAGCTTGAAGACACTCTGCCAAACTGTGTTGTATGCAAGAGTTCTGCTCCCTTGTGTATGAAGTTGGACGAAATAAGCTAGGCCACTAACATTCAAAATGACATTTTGAAGTGGTCCCTATCCCAACACATAACTGCTAAAACCAAGATCCAGAATTTGGAGTTGTCCATGTTGAACAAAACTCTGGACTGGCTGGGAGAGGTGGACGACTCTGGTCATTGGGACTTACTGTTTGGCATGGCTAAAACCTTTGAGAATTGGGCTAACGTTGAGAAGGAGGTTGAGGAGCTTAAGTCTACTGTTGGGACCTTTGAGGAGAGAAACAAACTCTAGGAAGAGGTTGCTACCCGACAAAGCAACTAGGAAAAAACCCTTCGCAGTCTGCAGGAGATTGTTGAGTTTAGCAAAGAAACGATGAAAAATACTGTTGTCACCATCTTGGTGTTCCAACAAGAGCTAAAGAATTGTAAGGGTAAGTGTGTAGGTGATGATCTTTTGGATGCCACTCAAACCGGCTCTAGAAAGAAGGGCAAGAAAGGGGAAAGCGCTACAACCTCCTCTATAGATGAAGGTGGCAACAAGAACTAGAAGGCTCTGTCCTTCAAAAAGAAGCTACAATTCCTTTTGAAAGAGTGGCAGGCCATCAAGGGTCTTCGAATGCTCGGTGATCAATAGCTGGTTCTAGGCTCGTGTTGGTCTCTGGTTGTGTCTGTGTTTTTGATTTTCTGCTGGTCTTTTCTATGTAGTTGTTTTGTAGTCTTTAGGTTGTCTCACTTCTTGTGTGCTCCTTTGGTTGGGCCTTTATGGTCATTTTGTAATGGGTATAGGCCCTTCCTGTTTTTATCTTAATCAAAACAATGAAACATTTGAGTAATTAAACTATCCACATAAAATATTAGAAGAAAGTTTGACTCAATTAGTAGATACAATAAAATAATAAGAAAAATAGTAGAAGAAAGTTTGACTCAATTAGTAGATACAATAAAATAATATGATGAATTCAAGAATCAATGAAGAAAGGGCTTGGAAGCCATAGTGCTCAGCCAAAGCATAGAAGCAGTTGGCCAAAGCATAGAAGCAGTTGTGCTCCACAAATAGAATATTCAACAATAGGGCGTAGAAGCAAGGATGATTTTTAAGTTAAAATTTTGGCTAGAAATACATATTCAGAACTAGATCTGTCTAACATCAAGGTCATAATTGAGGGTTTGCTATCCCCAATTTCAAAACTAAAACCTCTGGATTTGAGTGAAGAATATTTAGATAACATAATAAGTAAAAGTATGTTTACGAAAAGGACAAATGATGAAAAATTTAAAATTTCAAGAAAGGAATGGAGAAAGCGAATATAGAAGGGAAATTTGCAATAAGTTAGCCATGGATACAATTGAAACCATTGAAGGATAGGAGAATCCTACATTAATTAATGACATGCCATTAACAAATAAATTACCAAAAGCTACATCTCCAAAGATGGAAAGGCATCTTGAAGAGGTGAAACCCTTGGACCAAAGTCACCTCCCCTTGCTAAATAAGACAAGAAGGGTTCATGAAGAAGAGATAAGTATTGAATCCTTGCTCAGGCTAGAAAGAGCAAGAGCAAGAAGAGATTGTATAAAGAATTTTGAGGAGATATTGGGCAACAAATACATTGAAATTCAATTGCCTAGAGATAAAGGTAGAATAGAAAGGTTAGTGAAACAACAAAATAAAACCAGGTAGAGAAGACTTGAAGAAAAGATAGAGAGAGAGATCCAAGAAAAGAGTGTCAATTAGGTGGAAGGACAATTCCTTAACAACAAAGAGATAAATTAAATACACCTTCAAACCCTATAAGGATGGCTGCAAAAAGGATTAAACTCCTTGTGTACGATAAAGATGCCAAAGATGCAAGTGAGCATCTATTTATTTTGGAATCTCATTGGAATATAGTTGGCATAAATGAGGATTAGACTCAATTGTATGAATTTGTAGAAACACTAAAAGATGAAGCTTCGAGTGAAGTGTTATATCAAGGTTTTGGTGAAAACATGATAAAAAATGGGAAGAAATAAGTAAACAATTTTTGGGTAATTTTTTATTTCTTTGATGCCCCTACCAAAAGTGTAAGTAAAATGAGAGAGATGATACAATAGAAGAATGAGTTGGTGAAATAATATGATAAGAGATTTAAAAGTGTAGTCCATAAATTGGAAAAACTGCTATGAGAAAAGCAAAGAATAGAATGGCTTACATCTGCTTTGAAACCACAAATCAAAGTTACGGTAGATGGAAAAAAATTATTAACTAAAATGAAGCAGTGGAGTTAGCAATTAGGATAAAAGCTTAATCTTGGAGGAAAGAATTCAGTGAAAGTGAAGAGCTTGAGAAACTAAATTTAGAATTGGAGAAATAAAAAATACAATAGGAGATTTTCGCTAAAGGCAAGAGAAAAGAGACTTCCCTAACACCAAGAAAGAACAACATCTAGTGTACCTATTGAAGCAGAAAAGGACATATAAGAAATGAATTTTCAATGATGAAAGATACAAAGCGAGTTGCTGCATTGAATGTAGAATTTAGAAAAGCCCTCAAAAGAACAATAAGTTGCTAATGCGATCTATGCAAACAAAGGGATAGACATCTAATTGATGATTGCCCTAAAATATTTGAGAATACGTTGAACCATTGGTTAGAGGAACAAATAGAGAAGAATCCTATATTGATAAAGGCATGGCGCAGGCACAAGGATTGGTCGTAGGTGCTTTAAATGAAGATTTGCCACATGGCTGTATGAATCAACATGGAGAAGGAATCAAAGAAAAAACAACAATATAAGCCATGTGGTTTTCTAGATACAAAACGAAAAATATTCTACTAGCTATAACAATGATTATTCTTAGGGTTATGGTACAGGTGATTACAACAACAACAGTTATAGAGGTGACCAAGGTAGAGGAAGAGGCCGAAAATCAACCTGCTATTATAGTGGTAAGTTAGGTCATTATGCTAATGATTGTAGAAGTAGAAAGAGAAGAAGATATGTTGTGGATTTTGCAATGACAATTCACATGAAGCATTCAATTGGCCAAAGGCCACATAGTTTTTACAAGAATGGATTGGCACAAGGGACTATGAGTAATGAATTGTCAGGTCCTAATGCACCATGCGGTTCTAAAATATTAATGAAAATCCCAAAAGAGCAAGGACAAATCTTGAGGAGATGTTAGAAAAAAGACATAGAACCTAGACATGAGATAGGAGAGCCTTCTATGACAAAAGAATAATTGTTAGAAATAGAGTATATAAAAGGACAACTAAAGGTAGAGGCTATTGGAAAAATTAAGATAAAAGAGAACATAGTAGTAGTTATGACCAACAAAGGGATAGATGTAAATAAGTAGGTAATTGAAGAGGAAGATGATAGTGAGGGAGAAAATGAATATCATAATAAAAATTACCATGACTTAGTAGTTAAAAAATCTATAAATATAATAAAAAAGTTACATTAGTAAGAAGATAATAAAAAAAGGTTATTTTTATAAAGAGGCTCAAAACCTAAAAGAGATGGCCAATTTAATGGAAAAGATAATTTTTGCAAAAATGCAGGATATTTTCAAACATTGGAATAAGAAAGATAGAGAACATAAGAAGCCACATATCAACTTTGTTGAAACCCAAAAGAAAAGGAAACACCAATTGGTACTTTTGGATGTCAAAGTAAATGGCATAATGGTTAAGAAAACTTTACTAGACTTAGGAGTGGACATAAATATAATGTTTAAATAAATTTTGGAGGTGTTTGGCAAACCACAACTCCATCAAACACCATACAATATATCTTTAGCAAATCGAAGACCAATATTTCCAATTGGTACATGGCAAAATGTTCAAATAGATTTCATGGGTATAAAGACCAAAGTTGATTTTGAAGTCATTGATATGTATGAAGGATTGATTTATACATAGGTTGAGATTGATGGGTGGTTCTACTTTGTCTCGTGGGAGATATCCTTTTGTGGTGCTTTGTTCCTTAGTGAAGATTGCCTCGTTGGGCCCCATGGATTTCAAGTACTTTTTTATGCATTCCTTGTTTAATTGATTGATTAGAGAGGACATTTATCGTTGGTCCATCTAGGTCACTTGGACCTCCCCTCTAGCTTCTCTTAACCCCTAACTAGCTTTTTAAGTTGAGCATTGCTTATAGGTGGATGGGGTCATTGTTCAACCTTCCTATCTTACATCATAGGTCTCATAGTTTGAGGTTCTCTCTTGGCTAGTTGTGAGTGTGTGTTGCATTGAACCACCATATTTTTCAAAGTTAAAGATTTTGGTGCCTTTGATTTATTCAAGAGTTGGAATTTGAGGAGCATTTTATTTTCTAGTGTACATCTACTAAGAAATCCGTGGAAGGTACTATTGTTTATGTGGATATTTTAGTGGCTCTCTCTCCACTTTCTTCTACTACCTTGATCAAAGTTGCTTGGCTCTTTTTTCTTTGTGAGATCTCTAGGTTTAGGCATTAATCTCAATATGGTGATCCTAGATCTACCATATTGATTACTTCTTTCTTAAAATTTGTCACTGTTGTTTGCGGTGTTTAAGCACCCTTTTAAACTATTGATTTACATACAAATGGATATAAATTGGTGAGGCATTGCTCCTCCTTTTGGTCTAATGCGACTAAGGCTCCTTGGCACCTTGACTCTAATTCTAGTGGCCACGACTCTATCTCATCTCAGTGTTAGGGACTCTCTCTTACCTCCCTTCCACAATACAAATCTCAACATCTAGTTACATTGCTAGCTTTTTTCCACTTCTAGTAGTTCTTTGGCCTCAAATGTTAAGAGTGGGTTTTATGTGGCATTGATAACCTTCTAGAATTGTCCATCCTAGCCCTCTTAGCTTTGGACTCTCCTTGACAAGCACTCTCGAACTCTACATTGGTACTCCCACTATGGTCGATGACATTTTTGTTGGCTCCAACAAGTATTTTGGAACATTAACACTTGAGAATTTTGATTCCTTGTCTGGATGCTATCCTTTGTTTATTACCTTGTGAAGCTTTTCCCTTGTTATTATTGTACTTGCTTGGGGGTATGCCTTTTTAATTTTAAGGTTAGTCCTTGTGTGTGTATCCTTTATGTCTAAGGCATCTTTTTGAGTCCTTATCCTTTCCTATTGTACCTACCATATGTTCTAGTCATGTTAATCTATTTTTGGTCACTTGAGGACATTAATACTTTCTTCTTTCATATGCATTCATTAGAGTTGGGAAATTTTGATGATTTGTTGGAGCTAGAGTTGGCTATTTTTAATGATATATCAAGTCATGAGATTTTGGGGTGATTGATGCATATTTCATGGTATGTTTGTGAGATGCATCTTAAAATTGTTGGGATTTGACACAAGGAACCAATCAATTACCCCCAAGACCACCTATGCTAAGAACAACTTCCTAGACTATCAAACACATATTCACATGTTTGTAGCCATAGAAATTATTTTGTAATGGGTCCAGTTTCAAGCTAAACCCTTGTCTATTCTCCACTCATGAATCATAGTACAATGTATTGGTAATGGTCAATTTGCATTATTTTTGTCATCTTTTGTTCGTTTTTTTTTTTCAGGATCAGTGAATAAACTTTAAAAAGTCCATTGTTCCATTGCTCCCATATGAAGGTTCAGCTGTAGCAGAGGATTAAAAGGGACATATCTTAGGTTTCACCATTAAAAGAGCAGATTTTGTTTCGAGTCAAAGTTGTGGGCCTGTTAAGTGGTGCATGCGACAGAGTGAGTAGGCGTAGTTGTTGTCAAATGTTTGTCACTACATATACAGGTGTGTGCTTAGAAGCTGGGAGAATAAAGTTTGAAGTCAAAATATGCTAACACTGTTATAGGCATGCATCATATAAGGATAAATAAATAAAACAAGCATTCAAAGTCAAGGTCTGCAATTGCACTTCTTGTTGTGCACTTGTGAATGGGAAAAGTCTTCTTTTTTGAAATATCGTAAAGCACTTATTCAGGGGCACACCTATAAATGAAAACTATCAATATATGATATATTAATCTAGACTGCATTGTGAGGCATACCCAGCAAGGAGGGAGAATAGGGTTCTTAACAAACTATTATCATCATTCTCAGGTGCATGCTTGAGTGAGGAAGCATATATTCAAAAATCAAAATTTGGAAGTGCACACATAGGTGCAGACCAAATGAAAGGTTGGATAAGTTTAAAATGCAAAATCTGTGTTTACATTGAGAGGTGTGCACCTAGAAGCTTGGTAGACAGGTCACGTTTTTGAAAATCCACATTTACATTATGAAGTGCGCACCTGTATAAGACAATAATTTTTTTACATTTTAATGACTGCTTCTGCATTGTGAGGTGTTCACCTTATAAGGTAGCTGGCAGTTTGAGGATTTAAAGACTGATTTGCACTATGAGGTGCAACCCACTAGAAGGTAAAAAATGTTTTATTTTTCTAAGGATTGATTTACATTATGAAGGGTGCACCTGTCTAGGAAGACAAAGTTTGATTTGCAAAAAGAATGAAGACTCTGTATAGGTGCATACTTGCGTGAAGGGTTAAACAAACATGCAGAAATGTTGATTTGAAAGATGTAGGGGTGAAGACATAGAATTCATGATGTGAAAGAGGCAAGGATGAAGACATAGGAAAACAAAGCTTCTGCTGTCAAGAATGTGCCAGAGGTTCCAAAAGGGCTGTAGTTTCTTGTTTATTCGTGCTATGTGTTGTCTCTTTGAACTTTGAAGACATTATATTGAAACTGCTCTCTATGGTCTTATATGTAGGTTTTGATAGGATGCCTTTTATTTTGGATGGTAGTGATGGTGGTGACTTTGTCCTGCTTGTTATATGATAGATTTATATTGTACTGTTTCTGTCATGTTTGTGCCTAGAGCATAGTCATGCTGCAGTTTTGTACACCTTACATCTGATATAAAAAAACATCTTAGATCCGCTGCTTCGTTGTAAATTTTGGAAGGGATATGCCTTCCTTATTGTCTTGGAGTGCCAATGTTTCCAGGTGCACTTCAAGGTTTTTACTACAAAATGAGCCTATTTGAAACTATTAAAGCTTACTGCTCATTGGGATCACAATTGAGAGTGCTTTGAAAGGGTTCATATCTTTTATCTTCAAGACATTATATCCATTCTAAATAAAATGCCCCTCATATCATTGTACAGGTTGAGTTTTTGATCCAATGTCTTTGCCTTGAGAATCTTCAAGATCATATTCTATCTTCATAGGCTCAGATTCATCAGTGATATTGCATGATGCTAGGAGAGGTAGTTACTTTAGCATTTCACTCTTCCAAATGGTTTCTTCATTGGCTTCTCTAGTCCATTGGGACCTCTTTTGACAAACTTTGTCCTTATCAATACTCTTTCAATGCACCTTGTCGTCTCCTCCCTAGGAAGAGAGTGATTAAAATGTGTGGTTAAGGAGTATGTCTATTGACTGTATATATATTCATGGTACTTGGGTCTCCCCTCTCTAGCCTCTCCACCCACTCATGCTCTTGTATGCTGAGCGTTTCCTACTAACAATGATGGTTTTATCATTTGTCCCAACTATATACATCATCATTAGATTCACAGCCTCATGATCCCTATTGGTTTGGTCTCACAAGTTATCGATATGATTTTTCACCTTTGTTCTCTTGATGGGATGGAGACTAAGGGACACTTTATTTTTAGAAGTTCATCTCCTACAAGATCTAAGTGAGATATTATTTCCTATATAAAAACTTTGGAGGATCACTCGCTTTTCTTTCCCTAGACAAGAGATGTCTAGTTTGATACCTTTGTGAAACAATCATTCTCAAGAAGCAGACTATATAAGGGTTTCTTATAACTGTGATCTGCAAACAGGATGGATGTTACACACCTTGCTTCACCAACGTGGATTTTAACTATTCCAATCAATCTTTGACTATTGATACTTGCTCTTCTGAAGTAAACATGAATTGTAAAAGCCTATTAATGTTGACTATTAATGAAGAGCAACTCTAAAAGCCTTACTTTGTGAGTTGTACAAGTGTAGATTATGCAATGGAAGAATACGAAGACAATTAGAGAGCATACACAGCATGACAAACATCAATAACACAAGAAATGATCCAGAGAGACCCAATGTGGACGAAAAGCTCTAGAAGAGTGAGCTTTCTCCTCCTCTAATCACTATCACCTTGCTGGTTTTTAGAGGTGTACTACCTTCTAGAGCCTTCATTGACATCTTCCACAATATTGTGCCCAAAAACCCATATAGCATTACCTCCACTCTCTACTTCAGCACATCAAAGGTTACATGACTGTAGCAAAATTACACAATTAAGTTGCATACAATTGAAAGGAAGCCCCAAAACATATTTACAAGGGAGAATTACAGACTCATGAGTTACACGAATTCCTGGAAAGAAGTCCAAACACTTCAAATCCCAAAATGTTGAAGAAGAAATACCTATACACCTCATCTTGGATACATCCCTGCTATTTTGTCCTATGTCCAATGGGTCTTTCTTTTTGTTGTGTCTAGCGCATGAAGAAGTCTTCAAGATGTGACTTAGTGATGTGCCAGCCTTGTTGACCAACTTTGATTGGTTCATTCCAGATGAGACCACTAGACTGACATCCTTATTTTTTCCAAGTATTAGGGGTGCTAAGTAGTTGTTTGGTGCTGCAGTTTCTAGCAAGGTTGTTGATAGATCAATAAGATCACGTCTTCCCCTCAAAGCAAAAACTAGGGGGTTCTTCTTCCCTTCTTTCTTCAGCATAAAAATCCTTGCTGATGATACAAATGACCTAGTTAGACACAAATTAGCATTTTTCTTTGTGCTTATGAGGGATGGTTAATCTTTGGTGCTGGGAGAGTTTTTGAGAGATGTGTTTCTTTGCAATTTTTCCCAATCAGGCTTGCTTAGCCTAGGCCACTCACCTATTAACATTATTAGTCTATTAGTATTTGTATTGGCTTCCTTACTGTGATTGATGATACTGTCAGTCCTTTTATTTTGCAATCTGATTCTAATGTAGACCTAGGGAAACATCAATGTAGGTCCCCATTTGCTTTCTTGTCATGATCATTGTCTAGGAATTGGAGTCCCATTCACATCGTTAGCTGTAATATTTTGGTATTTGTACAATCTGTAATTCAATTTCACGTCTCCATGCATGTGTAAGGCTACCATTCAAGGTTCACCCCTAGTATATAGGTTTGTGAACTCTAGTTGGTGCCTAGTGTATAATCTGATTCTGGATTTTTTCCCTCTTTTTGGGCTCCCTTTTGCCATTATAAATGGAAGTACTTGAGTCCCAATTACCTACTCTGTTCACTTGTGGATACTCTTGTAGAAGAAAGAAAATGGTTTAATTAAAAAGATATTTATTTTAATAACCAAGTTCCTACTTTACGTCAAATAAGACAAGATCCGAAGTCTACTTATAGAAACATAAATCATTAAAAGAAAATAGGAAAATGCCTAATTATAGGAAATACATAATTTTTCCTAAGTTTATTTTATCAGAAATAAAAATAGGGATTAAGAGGAACTTGGCACCAGATTTTGGAGCTCTCTGCCCAGGACACAAGCGTGTCATGTGAATGTCTTCATGTCACACTATCGTCCAGTTGCTAGTCATACTAGGAAGCTCCAAAAAGTGTGGCCAGTTAACCTGCAAACACAACAAGTCAAGAAAAATTATTGGGGCTGTTTAGGGGTTTGCCTCGGTCAAACCTCCATTTTGATCTTTCGATCTCCACAAACAACTGAAAATGAAAAATTGATAAAAGAGTGTGTGTGCTTTTCAGTTGAAATGCATTAAGGATTAAAAAGCAGTGATAAATAGATGTATTTTGATAACAGTGTTAAACTTGGTCTATGGGGAAAACCACCATTGCATGTAAATAAAAATGATAGAAATGGATATTATTTCACACAATAAGAGCAAGTGTAGAAATATATAAATAAAAAAACAACATTACCAGCAATGAAGATCTTCTCCAATGGATTTGAAAATTATAGCTGTTAATACACTCCTTTTGAGAAGTC
This sequence comes from Sequoia sempervirens, assembly GCA_007258455.2. Taxonomy (NCBI): domain Eukaryota; kingdom Viridiplantae; phylum Streptophyta; class Pinopsida; order Cupressales; family Cupressaceae; genus Sequoia; species Sequoia sempervirens. The sequence goes on from VDFB02260490.1 coordinate 12,781, forward strand.
CAAGTTGTTGAGAAGAGCAAAGAACATAAAGATAGAGCACCATGGAAGTAAGTGAGATGGCTGGACGTATTTCAACAGAGTTTGACCAAGAGAGGAGAGAGGAGCTTCCTGAATGAAAAAATGAAAGAGTCCCTCCAAAATCGAAAAACAATAGGTTTTGTTTGTTCGAACGAGATCGTTTGGATGTTACCACATGCATCGTGAGTAAGCCATATAAAAAGTACGTTTTTGAATCTTGAGAATCTTCAAGACGCCAATGCATTGCGTGGATGTTTGCACATCGCGCTACCATCTAGAAGAATTTTGTTGAAATTTTGCACGTGTGGTCTTGATATAACATGAAAACATTGTGCTCTTCAAGTGTGGGTAAAAATCTTTGTTGTAGAAATATTAAAAATCTATTATTAAAATACACACTAAAGTGAGTCCGAAACATAATGTGAAATTGCACAAGTACGCAATTTTCGACATTACAACTCTCTCTCTCTCTCTAATCAATGTCTACTCACTCTTATCTAAGTTACCGTTTTAGGTAATGCAGGTGCGAGAATCTGCAGGATCGCAAAAAAATTTTTGGGGTTGGGTACGGCTTGGATACGGCTTGGATACGGCAATACAAAAAACATATAAAAATCAGAAATATATACATATTTGCAGCAGTAATTAAGTTCAGAATACACCACCATATTAATAATAATAGTCTAAGAGACTAAGACTAATAACATAGCAAAAATACATCACCACTTTCATAGTCACTAAGTATTACTCGAATGTCATCATCATGATATAAAATTATAAATTAAAGTTAAAACGTTTACAATCAGCCATTATTGATCATTGATCAATCAGAATCATATGGGTCATCAAACAAACTAGCATCATTAGATGCTACATTTTGTGTAGAACCACAAATAGCATTAGTGGCACTCGCACAAGCACTGCCACTAGCAGTAGCACTCGCATTGACACTACCACTCTCGTAATCAGTAGCTACTTCAGGTTCATAGTCATCATCAATATCAAGTGCTGCTAAGTGACTTGTGGAAGCATCCAAGTCAAGCTGCTCTGGCTCAATATCCCACCTCCTCGTGTCTCCTTCTTTGTAGGAACTTTGCTTGTGTGTAAGGAGGCGCAAGTTTGAATGCACATACACCAAGTCCTCTGCCTTTTTTGAATGCAGCCTATTGCGTTTTATTGAGTGGATGAAGGAGTATGTGCTCCAATTCCTCTCAGAAGAAGATGAACTAGCAACCTATTAAGACCAAATTAAATAGTTAAGAGTTACAAAATTTAACTAAACAAAATTTAAAATTAAAATGACAAATATAAAACTTACTTGGGATAAAACTTTTATTGCAATAGGTTGGAGGTGCATGTATTCTTGCCCATGGAAGTACCACCAACTATGAGCATCCACCCTGCACTTGTCTGAAGAGCATCCATATTTTGATCAACACTACCAGAGCAAGCAAAAGCCATGAACTCAGCCCTGACTCGATCGCGTTGGTCACGATCACTGAAGATTCTACGAATTGCTGCCTTGTACCCATGAGCCACTTCACCATCCCTATATGGAGCAACTCTTGATGATGTAGCAAGTACCTCAGGACTATAATACTTGGGACTCAATGCAAAAGCGAGAAGATGCAATGGAGTGGTCATTTTGTTCCATCTATCAACCATGATTTCCTGTAGCTCTTTGAAGAATTTTTCTTCAGGATCTTCCTCTTTTGCATTGATGATGACTTTCATCTTCTCAATCATTGAGTCGATACCATCATATACTTCTCCCAAACAAGGTCTATCCATGTCTGTATAACGGATCATGCTCAGTATAGGCTCAGTGAAACTAACCAGGTACTCAACACGATCCCACCAACACTCATCTAGGATCCTTTGCCTAACCCTATTTTCCCTTTCACTGCTAGATTGCCTCCATATGGCCCAATTAGGGCTGATTACCATGGCACAGAGTGCCTCACGAACCTTTATAAGCCGTCTCAACACAATTGTGTTGGAGGCAAAACGGGTCTCTGCAACCTGTTTGGAAATCAAAATAAAAATTAAAATGTAATTTAAATTTACAAAATCAAAATTTAAAATTAAAAGAAAACTAAAAATTAAAAAAATATTGAGAATTAACTTACCTTCAACAATTCCAATTTTGAGAATTGTCTAAATATTCCTTGTGTCATATGGTGGTTGGTGATAAACATTTGGATGTCTTCGCCCTCAGCATACACCTGTTTGATCCACTCAATTTTGGATCCAATTTTTTGTAGCATTAGATTGAGGGAGTGGACAGCACAAGGTGTCCAAAAAATGTTTGGATACTTCTCCTCAACCAATAACCCAGCAGCCCTACAATTTTTGGCATTGTCGGTTATAACTTGCACAACATTTTGATGGCCCACTTCTTCAATAGCTTGGCAAAGGATGTTAGCAATAAATGGACCATCTTTCACTTGTCCTTCACAATCCACTGCTCTCAAAAACATTGCCCCTTTAGGGGACACAGCAATAACATTGATCAATGGGCGATTTTTTGCATCCTTCCATCCATCAGAAACGATGCTCACCCCTGTTTCGATCCATGAATCCCTTATGGGCTTCAAAGAGTCTGCTACATGTTTCACCTCTTTCTCCAATAAGGTGCAACGCACCTTCTCAAAACCTAGGCCCTTATACCCCTTTGGAGCCTCATTAATAGATTTCACCATTTTTTGCCAATATGGTGAACGAACAACGTTGAATGCCAATCCATTGGCATAGACACATCTTGCTATGTCTTGATCAGCAATCTCTCTTGCCTCATTCTGAAATGAAGCTTCCAATGGTCCCTTGGATCTTTTATTTGATGTGGGCACGGTTTGCTCTTGAGGAATGTTCATAAATGGATGGCTATCTGCAGGTCGAATATAAGTAGGTGGTGTAGGGGGTTTCATGGCTCGAGATCCTTTCTTCAAAGGATGGCTTGTTTTAAGACTACTAACTTTTTTCTCTTATTTTTCTTGCTCAGCAATATATTTCAACACTATGTCATCTGGAAGGCCTTTGCCATCACCTTCTAGAGGTCCTGGACAAGCTTTGATGCCATTATCAGGGATTCTACACAAGTGGGCTTTCACTCGACTGTATGAGCTTGTATATTGAACTTTGCAATGACTACAAATCCAAATAAATACTCCACCACCTGGACATTGTTGAACCATTTCTACATATTTCGAAAGGGGAGAGGTTGCATTTATTTTGAAACGAGATTGGGCTGTGGTGTTAGAAGTGGATGCCATTGTAATACCTAAGGCATAGCATATTGAAATAATTTTGGTATTGAAATTTCAAATTTGAAACTTAAAAACTTAAATTTAAAAGAATGAGAAGTAGAACAATCAACAATCAACAAAACAAAATAGTTTATTTGTTAAAAAAAATGTAGGAAAAAAATAAAAAAAACTTCAAAGAAACCTACCTCTTTTGATTCTTTGAACAAATCTTGCTCTATGATCTTCTTGGCAACGAACGGAGGCTTGCACGTGCTTAGGAATAGCACAACAATCAACTTTGACAAACCAATGATCAGCCTTCGAATCTATTCAAGCTTGTGCAAGCAAAAACGAAAGTTCAGCAATGGAGGCAAGAAAACGCGTTTTTCATTCACAAATTGTGAAATGAGAGTGTTTTTACCTATTTAGTGTCTTTGGAGGTCGAAATTAGGTTTACAATGAATATTAAATCATATAAGAAGTCAACATTCGGTCAAAAAATATTTAAAAACGTCTAAAAACGCTTTTTTATTTCCGCCTGGGCGTTTTTCCGTGAAAATTCGTCGCAGTTCGTCGGATCGCCAAGCTGAATCTGTTTCGAATCCACGATGAATTCCCGAATCGCGATGAATTCATTATCGTGTGAATTTCATCTTGTCGAACTGAATTGTCGTATCGGTAAATCCGTGAATCGGTAACTTAGACTCTTATAGAAGCATTACCATTATCTAGGATATTCATTTGCTCCATTCCCTCTCATTTGTACACTTCAATCAGGTGTGTGAATATGGTATAAATCTACGTGAATACTTTTGCTTGAGGAGTTGGCATCCTGAGATTGTTCTTATCTTTATTGTGCGGGCTCCTATCTTCAAGATTTATTTGCTTTATGGTGGTATAGTTTTGTCTTTGTTAGTTTTTTGTTTGTACTTGATTTTGTGACTCAAATAAACTTATTATGGATCATATTTATGTCTTTCTTCCTACAATTGTGGTAGTTATTGAATTTGTTTGTTTCAAGTTTGATGTGGATAGGCATTTTTTATTGAGAACAAGGCTCCAACCATGGGAGTTATTTTTAAAATATAAAAAATTCACATAAACCAATAGGAAAATTAAGAAGGGATGTGAAGAAATCATCCATTCAATAGAATTTTACCATATCTCAATCATTCCAGTGGACTTCAAAGCACCATTAGTTACAAAATTAACTTCTAAACTAAGGCCAAATTAGATTAGTGTTAATTTTGGATTCAGATTTTTTCCAAGAAGATAAAGATAACAAGCTCGTCTTTTTTAATGTATAATCAATTATAGACAGAAAAAGAAGGATAATGACACATTGATGTCTGTTTTTTTAGAAGACCGTTTTTTGGAAAGGATGCAAACTCTTCTGTTTAATGGGCTGTGGTGTAATTATTTACGTAGATAGAACTTAGAAGTGGTTGAAGATGATACAATTATTTTCTGTCACAAAAAGACTTGTAAAGATTATCCAATTTTCTGGAAAACTGATTTTTGGATTCAATCCTAAGACTTGGTCATGCCACAATGCTTATTTAGTTTGTATGATATTCTTTGGAAATTATCACCTAAATCTTTAGGTGCCAAAAACTAACATCCAATTGGTGTACCATGGCACTTCTAGGTGCTATTGCTAGCACTAGAATAGTTGAATGGAGGTTAAAATACTTACCTTCGTTTGCCTATTATTTTGTGTTTCTTGTTGTGGTGCTTTGCATGACATCTTACACATTGAAATTATGCATGTGGATCTGATTCTGAGCTTCTAATATATCTCTGCTTTAAATATTATTTGAGAATGTGCAGGACCTGAGTTGCCAGTGTTACCATATAGTTGAAACTTGAGTCTATGTTGCAACACACTAACCATTAAACTTATTTTGGAAAAATAAGTGAAGAAGCTCTCTCATTTGAATTCTGGCCAAGCTTGTGCATACCAAATCTAGAAATTGTAATGATGTTATCATTTTTGCTTCTTTATTTCCTTTTACTGTATTTATATGGAAAACTGTCTCATCTTGTTTGCATAGTTGACTGCTTCATCTTTCTTTTTCAGTTAATTTAGATAAGTTCTTTTCCTTACTAGTTGTACTAATACATCTATTGTTAAATATTTGTTGGAGGTGCTCTTTATATGACTATTTTTCAGAAAGTATGATTTGATTTTCCTCTCACAATCCCCTTTTTTCCTCATTTCTTCTCTTGAATGTACTCCCTCTTCAAATTTAAAACTAATTTTATTTGATTCCTAACTCCTATATTGGTATTTGATTTTTTTCCCCTCAAAGTGCTATTTGATGAAATCTTGGTGCATTGGGTTTAGAAGATTAAAGAGGGTATTATGCTTTGATTGGTTTAAAAATATCGAAGGAAAGTGTTAAATGTTAATTTTGTTGTATAAATTATCAGATGTATATATTAACATAAGATCACAAATATATAGATTACAATAATAGAGATGCAATAATCACGGGGACGTGACTATGACTTAACTGAAAGAAACAGATAATCATTGAGACATGATTGTAGGAGAACTAAAAGAAACAAAAAGCAAACTAACAGAGATAACTAAGAGAGATTAGCATTAAAATAGGAACCGACTGTAGTTCTAATACCCTCCCTTAAAGCTTAATCTATCAACTAAAAACTAAGTCTACCCATATTGTGCTGGTCATCAAAATGCAAAATGTGCAGATTCCTCCTGCTCCTTCTGCTCAGTTTGCTCCGCTACGTGAGCACTTTGCTGAGGTGCTTCCTGGTTGGACTTCTCATCAGCCAACCGCTTTCTGCAATACCTCTGTATATGACCAATCTTCCCACAGTAATGGCAAGTAAAAGACTTCTTGGAGCCCTCCTCCGAATCGCCTCGTCCTTTCTGTTGAGTGGACTTGCCTTTGCCAACATCCTTGGCAGTAAATGCTTGTTCAACAGTAGGAGATTCACTGCTGCTCCCAAACTGCTTCTTCCACCGATCTTGCTGCAAAAGCTTGTTGCACATCTCATCAAACATTGGTGGATGTAATGTTGAGCGTTTTGATGAAGTGCTCGTAGGAACGTGGCAAAATTTTCAAAGTGATTACCACCATATCCTCCTCTTCTACTTTACGACCAATGACCTCCAATTGATTGTGAATATTTTTTACTTTCATCAAGTGCTCCTGCAAAGACACTTGGTCATCCATCATAATAGAAAAGAGCATATTCTTCAAAAATAAAGCCCTTCCTTTGTCTGAGGTCTCATGAAGATGTTTCAAATGCTTCCAGATCTCTGCAGCAGATTTACCAGAAGGTATTTCTGGTAACATGTCATTGGCGATAGATAATTTAAGAAGCATGACTGCCTCCCTATTACTTCCATCATACTTGTCCTGATCCTTCCCAGCAGCAGTGGGACGAACTTTTGTACCAAGAACAAGCTCATCCAGACACCGGTACTCAAAGATGGTAAGCATCCTTTGCTTCCACGTGTTGTAATTCTTTCCATTGAACCTCTGCGAACTTTCCAACATAATATTGGACAAAGACGCCATCCCTCTCATTTTCCAAAGCACGAAAAACAAGGTAACATTGTGATCAGCTGGCACAACTCACGATTTTTCAAAAATCGTCTTGAAAGAGGCTCAGAAACTCAGCAAAATTTTTATAGAAAAAATTGTCCAAAACTCTGTGTAAATTTTTGAAGAATTTTTTTTAGAAAACTCTTTGCAAATTTTTTATTTTTCCAGAAAACTGTCAAAACTGGCTAAAAAAAAATATTTTCCTTCAAACTGCCATGAAAACCACCTCGAACCAGAAAGTAGGTCGCTCAGAAAAATGCAAACCCTCAAAAAACTGAACAACAAAAGACAAAACATTGAACTGCAGATAGAAGACACTCAGATCCTTGACTGCCAACCCTAGGCGGACTCGAACAAATCTAGAAACTCCAGAATAGTGGTTGCAACCCAAAAAAAAATAAAATTAAAACCCTTCACTGTAAATCGCACGCCAAAAAAAAGAGAAATCTGCAGAAATTCCACTAAATCGTGGCTCAGAACCACCAGAAAATGCGTTGCCCAAGGCATACAAAAATCGTGGCAAAAAAAAAAGAACCAAATCATGCCAGAAATCAAGGCAAATCGCATTAGACAGATGCCCAAAAACATGTCTAGAAAACGCGACCAGGCGCAGAGCAAAATCGTGGTCTCAAATTGTGAAAAGTTCTAGAGAAAGACGCCACAAAAGAGAGGTCGCGCGCGCTATAAGAAGCCCTAAAAACGTCAAAAAATTTCCCATAACATAGTCGTGGGTTGAAAAATTAGACAAAGCCCTCTGAATCATGCGGAGAAAAGAATAGTTCGCGCGCAAGAAAGGACTTCGATTTTCAATAGAATGGATGGCGGAAAGAACCACAAAACTTCAAAATGACGCGCCTCCAGATCCTTTACGGATTTGCGCCTAGAAATAATGCAAAACGCGGCCAGATTTTACACAAAAACACTAGAAGAAAGTCACGTCATGAAAAAACGCATCTGAAATTTTCCAGAAATCGCGTCTTCAAGGGTTTCGCGCGCGGCTCAAAGAAATGCGTCCAGAATGAAATAACCTCCAAAAACCAACAGCTAACCAGGCTCATACATGAGCTCTGATACCATGTTGTATAAATTATCAGATGTATATATTAACATATGATCACAAATATATAGATTACAATAATAGAGATGCAATAATCACGGGGATGTGATTATGACTTAACTGAAAGAAATAGATAATCATTGAGACGTGATTGTAGGAGAACTAAAAGAAACAAAAAACAAACTAACAGAGATAACTAAGAGAGATGAGCATTAAAATAGGAACCGACTGTAGTTCTAATAAATTTCAAATCAGATATGAACAGTAAGCAGAAAAATAAACTCAGAACAGAGAATACAAAATTTTATCCTGGGAAAACCCCCCTACTTGAGGGAGAAAAACCCAACAACACTTCTACTAATAAAAGATCTGGTACAACAGTGCAAAAAATAGCACTTGAGAATCAGCCAAGATAGGCAGAGTACAAAATATAACCCAACACTGAAGTAGTGCAAACTTCTGAGCAATTGCAATCCTCCTTCTTGAGTAGCGAACCTTCTTCTTGATCAAGGAATGGCGAATGAATTGAATGTATGATGAATGAGGAGAGTCTCTCTCCTTTTTATACCAATCCAGGAACAAGCTTCCACTTGAGCCGACCTAGCAAGTATAATTTCTGTTTATAATAAATTTTGACTCGTCTCTTGGCCGATTGGGGCAATGCCTCATGAAGCTAAACATCAATACTCCCTCTTAGCTAGGGAGGTATAGCAAAGTCTTCCTTGAGTCCCACTCAAGGGTATCATATCTTGTCATGGAATCTCTCACCATGATGTCCACAATAGCTACACCCAATTGTGGGAAGCACAACTTAGTCTCAGAGTTGTGTTCTGTACAAGGGCTTTCACCTCATATTTCTCCGACTCAAAGAAATATACACTACAAGGGCTTTCACCTCATATTTCTCCGTCTCAGAGAAATATACGCTACAATGGCTTTCACCTCATGTTTCTTTATCTCAGAGAAATATACGCTACAATGGCTTTCACCTCATATTTCTTCATCTTGGAGAAATATACGCTACAAGGGCTTTAACCTCATATTTCTTCGTCTTGGAGAAATATATGCTACAAGGGCTTTCACCTCATATTTCTCTATCTCGGAGAAATATACGCTACAAGGGCTTTCACCTCATATTTCTCCGTCTCGGAGAAATATACGCTATGATAGATCAGTTCGTTGTTTTGTCCATTCCCCTGACATAGGGAGAATATCTTAATGATGCTGTGACTCCCTCTGGAGCTGGATTGCTTTCCTCAGCACCATTTTCGACCCTGCCATGCTTAACCTGATTTGAGTAGATTCTTTAGAACTACTCCACCACTGCGAGAACCTTGCCTCGGCTTCATTCACTGAGCTAATCCATCCTTTTGATACATTCCTGCAAACCTTCCATGCTACTTGGTCGGGTTCAGACTTCTCATTCAAGTGCCACCACAAACACCTTTTTGCACCTTCTGCAGTACTAACTCCCAATTGGACTCAGCTCCAAGCACCCACATCAACCTCCTGATCTCCTCGTCCAAGGTTGCTTGCAATGCTTGCCCCAGTGGAACGACTTCCATCCCACATTTCCGACACTACACCTAGCAGCACCTCCAAATGACTTGCGAGAGTCTAACCCTCCTTCCTTCACTCCAAGACTTAGTCCTCCTCGACCTTATCCCTAATCTTTCTTATACTGAATAGGTTTGTGGTGCTACCAATGTCAAATCCAGGTTGACTGCCTTGTGCAATTCCTGTTCTCTGCAACTGGAAAAGCCTTCCAAAGACTTGGCACCTGGCCTTGCAACCCTGCAACCCACTTCGTTGACACCTTCACACCTCTAGCCAATGAATCTGTTTCCTCGCTTCCTCCACTTTACCCAGTCTCCAACACTCCTTGAAGACCCACCTGTGACTCCTCTTCGAGCCCAAACATTCTGGCATACTTTCTCTAGACTCTACTTCTGCTTTTCAGTGTCACAACTTCTTCTCATTGAGCCACTCCAGTTCCTCATGTCATAGGACTCTAGGGGATCGCCTTGCACCCATTCATGTCCAAAACACTTCCACCACAACTGCAACTCAACTTATGCCTGCTGAGCCACTTACTTTGATTCGTGTATCCCTAGATACTCTGCCTCTTCATTTCCACCTCCAAGATGGTTCTATTGCAAACCCACTTGAGTTTTCCTTGGTGCCTTCCAAAGAAACCCCTTGTTGTATTACTTCACTCATATTGAGCAGCCTCAAACTCTGTTGCGTTTCTTCTGCATGCCCATTACACTGCCTCTTGGCATGCCACGTGCCATATTTTTCCTGTAACACAGCACCAAAGGCTCCATTTTGCTTAGGATTGTATGAAACACATAACTCCCTCTTGATCCCTGCCTCAATACAAAAATTACGAAATCCTCCAGAAGTGTACTCCCCTCCATTATCTGATCTCAAAACCTTAATCCTCTTACCGGACATGTTCTCAACTTGTGCCTTGAATTCTCAGAATTTATCAAGGACTTCCTCAGACTCCTTAGATTTGTCAAAGTGGTATCCAATCGGTGCTTTCATAGTATTCCCATTGACCTCTAAATTCATGCAATTTTACATATATCCTCATACTTGATTGCCATCAACAATCTCCCATCATAGATACTTTTGTCAATCTGAACCTTCGCACAAAACTTGTCAACATCAATGCCAAGCAACCTAGCATTGCATCCTCGGTATGCGCCATTAACAATCTTAACAGGTCCCCCAATCTGTGGGATGACCAACTCATGTTTTTTCCTAATCAACCCTTAGAACATAGCCAGTCTCAATCATCTTAATCTCCCCAACGCATTTCTCAATTACCTTTAACACAACCCCCTTCTGCTTATAATATTCTTTCTCAACCAAACCTTTGCTCATGACCTTCATTGCAATTCCTTCAGAGAGCCAATAATCTTTCTTGTTCATTTTATCCTTTGTGCACTCTTGCTCCCTCATAAGGTCTGCCAGAGTAGTAGCCCCCTCGCCAGCCTTGCCCCCATTACTTTCTTTCTTATCCCTAGGGTTTGGATCCCCAAACTGAGAGTTTCTAGGATTTCCCTGGCTTAGTCCCCCATTACTTTCTTTCTTAGTAATTGATTTTTGTTCTCTCTAAACCATGAGTCGACACATCATGCATGATCTGGCATTAGTATTAAAATTGAGAAGTTGCTCCCAATTTCTTCTTAATACGACTCAAAATAATATACACGGATTGGTATCTTTTTTTTTTTTTTTTAAAACTCTCGTCCTTCAACAGAATACTTTGCTTGATACTGCACATTGGCATGTAATTACAACAGGTGGCTGCGAAAGAATTTTGTGAATCACTAAGCTACTTAGTCACTAAAGATTATAAATAGGCACCACCAAGAAAGCACACAACTCCTGACAATTCAAGTTTTCCATCTTCCATCACGAATTACTTTATTACATCAAGGCCCAAGCATTAATAAACCATTACGCCTTTTCATATAAATTACAATCAATTCCGAATCAAATTTCAATCTTAAACAAATGCTCTCGATAAAATGAACATCTTCAACTCTTAATAATTTTCCTCAGTCCATGCTGGCTCTTATTTTGCTCCTCACGTCATCCTTCTGAATACTCGATACTTGAAACATATGAATGATCTGGCGTGGCTATTTAAAATACAGCTTCAGGATTTAAAAGCAACGGACCTCTGGTCTTTAAATGGTGTCTTCAAATAATTAAAAAGCCGATGGTGCTCCCAATAATAAATGGTTACTTCAAGATAAATTACACACCTCTTGAATGGCTTGTGATACACATCAAATACTCTTGAATATTTAGCAGCCGATACAAATCATCTCCCACAAAATGATCAAGTCCGATGCAATTGACAGCAAGCTTGTCTCCAATTCTTTTCCACGCTATAATATCTCAGCTCCTTAAGGACATTTTACCAACTGAATTATAATATCTTCTCACGATGGCACGACAACTTAATATAATAACTGCGATGTATTCATTGCTATGTTGCACGGTGTTTCGGGGATGGGGACGGGGGGACGGTAGGGGACGCGTTTCTGGGACGTTTCTTAAGGGGCAATTTTTAGGGGACGGCAGGGGACGGCGACATACAAAATACATACATATATATATGATTTTTTCAAAATTTATTAATATATTAGAGAGAGGGGGAAAGAGAGATAGATATGTCAATAAATTAGTAATTGATAACAACAATATCAATATGTAAATAAATTGCGAGAGTAGTACTATAATAGCATAAGAAATGTCATTAAAGCATTATAAAATTTATCACAGCATTATCAAATATCAATAAAACCATGGTCTATCAATATCCAAATGTCTCAAACATGTACCCAGAAGTCTCAAAGTTCAAACATGAAAATCAAAATATTAAATACAACAGTCTATGAAATTAAGCCTCATTCAGGCTATGACTATCCAAAGACTTAGAACTATTTGAGTCACTATCATCCTCTGGCAAGAGTGGATCATCCAATGGTAGCTTGACCAATCTTGGTTGCACCTCCTCCTCATCAATTTGCCTAACATCCTCAGGATCAACATCCCATCGTGTTGCTGGAGTCTGCCGATACTCAGTAGTCTGGTGGTCCTGAAGTCTCAAGGCACTATGAACTGCAACTAATTTCTCAGCTCGTTTTGAAGTAAGCCTGTTTCTCTTAATATTATGTTTGCTTTGGACTTTAGGGAAAATAAAAATTTTTAACATTGGGAGAGATGGTGGGCCTCGCGCGATTAAGAAAGGAGGAATAAAAATTAAAAAATCGATTTTTTTATTGTTTTTTTAAGCCCAAGAACCTCCTAGCCCGTGGGGGATGGCTAGCCGTCCCTGGTATGATGGGGGACGTTTCCAACATCCCCCATCCATACCCGGGATGGGGAGCCATCCCCAAACGGCCGGGAACGTTTCCTACAAATTGGGTTGTTTCGGGGGCAGTAGGGGGATGTCCACTTTGTGTCTCCCCGTCCCGGGGATGGCAGGGGATGGGGACAGTGGGTTTTGGGGTAGAGGACGTGTCCCCGTGTAACCTTGATTAATTGTAAACAACAGTAGCAACCACGCAGCTGAATCGATGACTTCTCTTTACATGCTCGAGGAAAGATGCCTCATTCTTCAGAATAGCTGTCAATGAATTTGTCGGGGGCTTGGCCAAAGACCTGCATCTGGCGTTGATGACCCTCCGACATACAGTGACATTTGAAGCCATTCTCATCTCGGCATTGCTTCTGGCACATTTGGCAATACCATTGCAGTTTCTGTAGACCCTTTGCTTTAATCCGGTTGGCTATGGCTTTTGGCATCAAAAAAATCGTTCATCCCCATTGAAGTTCACTGTAATTCAAGCACACACATGCTCTTAAATGGAGAGCCAGTGATTTAACCTGAGTCAAAATCTCTTTTAATAGAGAATAAACAATGTTCTTAAGTAGCCTGGCCTGCAATATACAAGTACCATGTTCTTTCAGATGGCCACCATGACCACTGGCCCTACTCCCCTGTCTTCTACCTTGACACTGGTCACCATCTTCTTTTTCGAGTAACTGCCCTAACAAGGAAATGTCTTCCACACAATCCCGGAATTATGCTTAGTCAAATCTGATCAGTTTTCTTGAACCTTGGCTCTGATACCATGTTAATTTCAGATCAGATATGAACAGTAAGCAGAAAAATAAACTCGGAACAGAGAACACAAAATTTTATCTTGGGAAAACCCTCCTACTCGAGGGAGAAAAACCCAGCAACACTTTTACTAATAAAAGATCTGGTACAACAGTGCAAAAAATAGCACTTGAGAATCAGCCAAGATAGGCAGAGTACAAATTATAACCCAGCACTGAAGTAGTGCGAACTTCTGAGTAATTGCAATCCTCCTCCTTGAGTAGCGAACCTTCTTCTTGATCAAGGAATGGCGAATGAATTGAATGTATGATGAATGAGGAGAGTCTCTCTCCTTTTTATACCAATCCAGGAATAAGCTTCCACTTGAGCCGACCCAACAAGTATAATTTCTGTTTATAATAAATTCTGACTTGTCTCTTGGCCGACTGGGGCAATACCTCCTGAAGCTAAACATCAACATTAAATTCACTTCTGTAGTTTCCTCTTGTAAATTATTGAAGAAATGCTTGTTAAGGAATGTTCAATTTTTAATACTCAAAATTTTCTAATGTTCAATTGTAATGGTCATGGGAAATTTTTTTTTTTCTGGTTTCCTTTTGTAAATTATTGAAGAAATACTTCTTAAGTGATATTTAATTTTCATACACAAATTGTTTCTATGTTGACTCATAATGGTTGAGGCCCAAGGGCACAAATAACTTACGTAAAGGATTAGTAATTATGTAAATTATTAATGGCTATGATGATTGCAGTAAACTCTATCACAAAATATAAGATTAAAGTATTTTAGAGAGGTTAGAAGTTGGGAACATAAAGAAATACAAATATATTGCAGTAAACTCTATCACAAAATATAAGATTCTTTGTAGCAGAAACAAAATATAAGTTACAACATAATGGTTGATCAATACTTGCAAACACATTCATTAAATTTTTGTTGAATTTTTTATCATTATCGTTGCCTTGTTTTCTTCACCACAAAACAATATGATAGCCTTACTGATTAAGCTTTTATGCATTCTTAGTGATTAAATAATTATGATAACAATGGAAACTTCATAATCACAAAATAACTCTTCTTTTTACGCAATATTTTTAGCTGTGGAGAAAAATGGGTTCTTGTCCTGTGTGAGACACAGCTCGGCTGGCCTGAAAACTATGTTTTGAACTGAATCTTTATAGGATAGGTTTAGGTACAGGTACAAATGCAGATGCAGCACAATCAAGTAAATATGAATGCCTCTGCTCTTCTCATTGTAACTGGAGCAACTAAGTAGTCAGGGAGAATGTAAGAGAAGTGCTTTCAACCCTCCTCTATGTACGTACATGCATCATCGTAATTGAAATTCCGATTCTTGTGTGGTGCAATACTGTTCTTGTTAAAATTTTCTCATCCTAACTCTTTCTTCAACTATATCAACTGATTGTTCAGGGAAAACAGCATTAATGTCATATTATACTAGAAAGACAACATATTTGCAAAGCTTCAAACAGCATCAGTATTTGCATAAAGTAAATATGTGATTGTATGTCGTGCATTTTGACACCATGCTTCACTCTTTCCACCTTTTCATCTTTCAGTGTGTAAGATGAAGATGGACAGCTTAGCCTTGTTGCATAGGAACTAATTATAATCCAGAAGATCATCTGGAGTTTGGTACTTTCCCTTTGCATATGCTAATTCACAGACTGCAGCTGACACTTCTTGTAGAATGCCAACTAATCTGTCCTTTTCTGTTGCATGCTGTAATATTATTTTTAAAGTTATTCAGAGAGAGAAAGAGAGAGAGAGATCTCCAATGTAAAAAGATTCATTGCAGGTTATGCTTGGTTCTGGAGATGCATACATCGAGTCATGGATGAAAGCATCAGAGTCTTCTTATAAAGACAAGTTCAGAGGTTGGGTTGGGTTCAGTATTCCAATTGCTCACAAATTAACTGCAGGGTAAAGTAATCATCTTTCCAATTATTATATTTGGTTGTCAATTTCTATGCAACAATTAAAAGCAACTGATTTTATTGTTTTTGCTGCAGATGTGACATATTATTAATGCCATCAAGATTTGAGCCATGTGGTCTCAACCAACTTTATGCTATGAGATATGGGACAGTTCCAGTTGTGCATTGCACTGGGGGCCTCAGGGTAAGAAAGGCACATGAATTTGGAATTAGATAATTTTGATGCCATGTCTGAGTGCTTCCTATTTCACTCACAGTTTTTTCATGAGTTTCTTGTAGGATACTGTGGAGGACTTCGATCCTTTTGATAATGATGGTGCAGGTTCTGGGACAGGGTATGATCTATGAGCTTTAGTGCCCGAAGAGGATAGTAAATACATATTCTAGAGAATTCATAGTTTGGTTGTTCATTTTGACTCTTAAACTTGTGAACATTAGTTTACAGATAGAAGGTTTCTTGAAAGTCCTGCAATTATTCAAGGCCATGAAATTGGGTAAATGGTGAATAATTTTGGAGGCTGGTGTATACGATACTAATAATATTGAAAGCTTACATATATGAAGCTTGGAGAGCTTCTAGGTATAAGATTGCATTTTGAGGATGGTTTGAGTGTATTTCTCGACTGATATTGTTTTCCATGTATTCCTTTGTAGGTGGAGATTTTCTCCCATGTCCAAAGAGGCTATGGTTGGGGTATGATCCTTTACTTCACTTGATACTGAGAATGACTGTTTGATATGCATCTGTTTATTCGCTTCAGTCCTTGTGATATCCAATGCAACTGATAATCAATTGTGGTTGAATTACTAGACGCTGAAGATAGCAATTGAAACATACCATCACCATAAATCTTCATGGAAAGGGATCATGAAAAGAGGAATGCTACAAGACTATACATGGGAAAATGCTGCATCACGATACGAACAAATATTTGAATGGGCTACGATTGATCCACCTTATGTCTCATAGATCTTGAAGTAGTGAAGTGAGTTGCCTACTTCATTTCCAGTTTCTGACTCACCTTTATGCTAATCATTCTGATGCAGTTAGTGCTTTATTGCTGAGCCCTTGTATGTTCAAGCTGCATCAACAAATCTTGAATAGAACTTGAATAGATCTTGAAGTTGAGCCCTTGTATGTTCAAGCTGCATGAACAAATCACTTGTGCATGTTTGCTTCAACTGAAAACAGTTCGTTCTGTAGTTTACATTCTTAAAGAAGGAAAGCCTTAATTACCTTAAGATACTTTAATTTTCAACAAACAATAAAGCTTTGTGCTCTGTTTCTTTTTATTTATTTTTTGCCATTCATAATACTTAAATAGACTTTGGCCAATCCTCAACAATTTTAAACAGGTATTTTTCAATTTTATTTCCACTTTCCTGGATATTGGTAGTAGTTTACATATGATGCTTTCCTTCACAAGTAATTACGTATGATTTCAGGCCTGATCTGCGGAACTAAAATAAATACTAAAATGAGGGTGTGTGGATAGTTGACTTGTGGTAGAAATAGTTATTTGTAATAATCCAACCAATGAGTCACTAACCAACCACACAATTAACCATGAACTTTTTGAAAGTATTTTTTGTCTTTTGGATGCATACATAAATCAGATGCATAGTATATAATAAGAAATAAATTTATATAATGCTCGTCCTTGATTCCAACCACAAAACATCTCATTATCAGTATACGGTATACCTATCATATTCAAATTTCATACTTTTTTATAAGCTCACATATTTTGATTTCACAACATAGAGACATGATCATGGTTTTTTGAAAAATTCCATGGTATGAGACACTATTGGGTTGCGAAATTCAGCTCATTCTACCGTGGGTTATTAGAACAGGGGCATCTGAGCTATAGAATTCCAAACCAAATTTTCTAGAAAAAGGCATGGTTAGACATGTTTTTGAAGAAAAAGGCATGGTCTTGCAGTGTACCAGACTGCAAGTTTATAGATCTCGTGTGGTTGAGAATGTTTGTGAAAGGTAGAAACTTACCTCTTAATGTTGTTATTAAGTGTAAATTAACTTTTTATGTGATTGCTATATAAAACAAATAAGATTTAAGGGAATATTAAGATCTATAATAAATATAGTAAATCGTGAGAGCTAGGACAAAAACAGAAATTGAATTGGCTACTGAAGACACTAAGCATAGGGCCAAATAAAACATATTTGATATGAAGTTTGAGACTAGAACTCCAAATAAATATTGAAGGTTGGACAGAGATGTCTAGGAAGTTTCAAAAGATTTTGATCTTGAACACGAGAGTCAATGACAGATGTTCGTGTCCAAGTGTTTAACAGTCTCATGTTGGTGTTTGATAATCTCACGTTTGATTTGAAAATGGTCAAAACCGTAACATGTTTGAAAATTTGGTTTCCTTCTGAAAAATTATGCAAAGTTAAAAAAAAATGGCATGTGCAAAAGTCACGACTTTCAAAAGATGGAGGATAAGAAGAGCCTCCAAGACAAGTGGGTGCCCTACTTTTTCTTTTTCCAAAAGGAGAGGAATATCCTATTTCCTCTATTCCATCAAGAGGAGGTGAAATGTCACAAAAGGGAGAAAATCTTACACTATGCCTTCCATTTTCCAAGGGGAGATGAAATGCCATACACGTCTCTTCATTTCCTAAGCTCTTTATATTGCAATGTGTATTGATAAGGGTGTGTATTGATAAGGGAGTTCATTGAGAGTTTGCAAATCGGTCTTTGGAAAGTTTTTAATTGTTTGGGAGAGTTCTTAGCTGGCCTTTTGTGTTGTAGCCATTTGGAGTATTGAAGTAAGTGTGACTCACAAATTTGGTGGAGATTTTACTCAGAGGGGGTTTCTCAATGTCATTCTTGTCTCACCATTATTCATGGTGATTGTTCTCTATCTTTTTTTTTTTTTCTTGTTTTAGCTGCAACTTAATCTCTTGCAAGTAATAGTTAATTTTAATTGCTTTTGTAATTTACTCTAAATTCCTTAAGTTGGTGACTATGAAGAATATGCTTTCTAGTTTACAAATTGATGTTGGTGTTTGATAGTTTGACAAAGGCATCTAATAGAGGGATGCTCGAGTTTGAAAGTAATAGTTAATTTTAATTGCTTTTGTAATTTACTCTAAATTCCTTAGTTGGTGACTATATAAGGAATATACTTTCCTAGTTTACAAATTGATATTGGTGTTTGATGGTTTGACAAAGACATCTAATAGAGGGATGCTTGAGTTTGCAAGTAATAGTTAATTTTAATTGCTTTTGTAATTTACTCTAAATTCCTTAAGTTGGTGACTATGAAGAATATGCTTTCTAGTTTACAAATTGATGTTGGTGTTTGATAGTTTGACAAAGGCATCTAATAGAGGGATGCTCGAGTTTGAAAGAGGGGTGATGAAGTCTAATGGCAGGCATTAGGGTTTGCTAGAGGGATACTCTCAACTCTTTGGATACTAGAGTTAGTGAGGTGCTACCATCTTTCCTTTTGACAAATTTAAAACTTTTTGAGATTGCTCGCCTTAATTTTCTTAAAACTTTTCTTGCTTGTAAGAATATTGAAAATACTTGTACGTTGAGAGATCTAACTTGAAAAATTTGAAGGGCACAAAAAAATTGTTAGTGTTATTGGAAGACTATATCAACCACTCTCCCATTTTGCATATTTTAGCCTTTGTGGAAGTGCATGGAAACTATGAGTTTGTGATCCCTATATAGAGTGTTTATGGTGCGTGTAAGGTTTTGCAACTACCAACCCTATGAGGATGATTTAATGGTTTCCTTTATACTTCTCAAGTTATTGTTAGTGTGATCAAGCATAATGGTGGTCTACAAGGTCATAGAAATTATTGCAAGTACCATCAAAGCTACAAGTAGAGTCAAAATAGGGGAGGCTTAGCTATACAAACGACCTCATAGAGGAAGTTATCACATTTATTGCAAGGTATGGGCAATATATCATTCAAGACCAAGGTTTACTTGATGCAAAGGTTTACTCCATGTTGTTGCAAGAATGTAAAATAATTAATTATTGTGTTGGTGGTGACCTTTTGTATTGAAACCATTTGGCATACTTAAGTGAGTGTAACTCACAATTGTGGGGGATTTTTAACTCACAAAGGGTCTCCCCATGATTTTCTTGTCTCCGTTATTCATGGTGGTCTCTCTCTCTCTCT
>VDFB02260491.1:0-161336 GCA_007258455.2 Sequoia sempervirens
CAAATGGAGATTTCTACTTTAGAAAGCTTTGAAAATGTTTATTTTAACAACACCAAATTGGAAATGTGATATTTTTTCATTTTAAAGCACCAAAGGGAAATTCCTAAGTTAATAAACAAAAAAAAATTGTGACCCCAAAGATCTTGGACCAATCGTCTTCTCTACACAAAACAAGTTAGTATCTTTTACAATCCTGCATAGAAATCCATTAATTCCTACAAAACAACCAAAATGTTAGAAATAAAGGCCATTAAAATAGTGTAGGATCCATGCACTTATCTTCCAGAGCAAATGCTCAAAAGAAAAATAAAAAGCTCAGAAAAAAATTGCAAAAGCTCATATTTTCCATACAAGTGCAAACCTAGAAAGATGCAACAGCTCAGAAAAAATGCAAAATCAATGTTTTTAGAAGCAAAAGCATAGTTCCCAGGAAAAGGAATTGATTTTTTTGAAAATGCTCATAATTCTTGATAGTCAAAAGCAAGCTTTTGTTGGATAGTCTATGAAATGTCTGCAGAAGGCTCTCGAAATCTTGTGACTTCAAATTTTCTCATAAGAATATTAGTAAGAAGAACCTAGGTCCCATCGAGCATGCCAGAATGTGTGAGCGGGAAGGAATCCATCAGGAAAAGATGTGAAAGCAAGATCAAATGCACGATTGAAATAAGAAACTATCTAATTCAAAACACTTAATGTATCCTATTCCATCACTCATGAAATGTAAAAATCTAAGCTATTTGTATGAAATGAGGTCCTAAGATATTCAAACCAAATTCAAACAACAAAAGAATAGATTGCCATCCCATGTTGGATTGTATTTGCATAATTTTTGGTTGTTTGTATCATTGCAAAGCCTTCATTGCTTGTATGCAAAAGCTTGATGAATGATGCTTGTTCTTGAAGAAATAAGGAAGCTCTATCAATGGTGATCTTGCAAACACTTTGTTTCATAAGGTAAGTTGAAATTATGATTTTTATTTGTGAGGAGAGAGGTTTTTTTTATAGGAAAAGATATTTTGAATCAACGATCAAGATCATGTTGGAGAATATCTAGATCAATGGTAAAAATGAGTTGAGAGGATTTAGACATGAGAAGATTGTGCAAAGTTGATTGCACAATTAGGGTGATTGACCAATAGATTGGATAATTAGGATATTGATTGATTAGTTAGCAATTGATTGATTAGTTAGGGTTGAGTGAGGAATTAGACGGTTGAGTTGAAATTAAATATAAATGTCTATTTAATTAATTACGGAAAGCGTGATAATTAAATTATTATGATTTAATAATTCACTTAATTTTGAGGAACAAGGTGAATTAGTGATGTAATCAAATAATTAGCGTTCTTTGAATAATCAAGATGAAATAACATAAGATTAGGATTTTATTAAATAAATGTAATTTATTTAATTGGTCAAAAATGATGAAAAGTGAATTAATCAAATAACATTGTATTATTTGATTAATAGTAGAATGAGGGTTTTCAGATATCGTTTAATGTCATTGAGAGATGTCGTGGGATGATTCTAAGATGTATCAAATTGATTCAAAGTTGTTCTAAGTTGATTTAGATTCATTTCAAGTTGATTCAAATTTGTTCTAAGTTGATTCAAATTCATTCCAAGATGTTCTGAGTTGATTCAATGTCATTCAGAGTTATTTTAGAGTCATTCTAAGATGTTCCAAGTTGATTTAGAGTCATTCTAAGTTAATTTTGAGTTGTTTTGAGATGTTCCAAGTTGATTCAAAGTCATTCCAAGTTGTTTTGGATTCATTCTGAGATGTTTAGAGTTGATTCAAAGTCATTTCAAGACATTTTGGGTTTATTCTGAGTTGTTTCGAGACATTTTGATCTTCTGATAAGTGTTAAGTCAATTTTACATATCTACATTTTCCCCCTCTTTGATACAAAGTACTGGTTGCTTTGTTTCAAAGATTTTTCTTTTAAGATCAAGTTTTTTTAAAAAAAATTATGCCTCACTATGTCCCAATGTTTCATGAAATTATGGTAGGACTCTATGTTGGTCCCTTGAGAGGGTGACCAAAAATTTCAAGTTTTGAGGTCATGCTCATGACTTTGTTCTATTTCCGTTCCAATGTGTTTAGGTCGTAGAATTAGTTTTATAGGTCCTTCATTTCTCATTCTGATATTTCTTTAAAATTTTATTTTTGTAAGTAGGATGTTTCTCTAAGTATAAATTATGGCTTTCTTGAGGCTTATATAGGCAATTTGTCTTCTAGATAGCTCATTTGTGTTTTGACTCTATAGCTACTAATTGTCTCTAGTTCTCTCATTCTATCAGTTTAAAAGGAACAATCATGTTTTGATGGAGATCCACATCATTCTAAGCTTGTTGGAGAGGTTGGAAGGCCTTTAGGTGTTGGTGGCCTAGTATGTACCTTCTTGATTTTTCACTTTCATCTTATTTCATTCTTGTTTTGTGTGTACTAAGTTTTCTAGGTCAAAAGTGAATTTTCCTATTTTATGAGCTTTTGCCTAAGTTTTTACACTTTTTCATACTAAAAATCCATGCCTTTGACATATTTCCTTGCCTTTTCCTATTTTCCATGCTTTTGCCTAAGACCTTCACCTTTGTTTTTGAGCATTTTCCTGAAAAGCTCGCCTTTGCTCTGAAAGCTCACCTTTGACTATTTGAGGTCATGGAGACTCGCCTTTAACATATTTCTACACCTTTTTCATGTTTCCACACCTTTGTTTCCTTGCCTTTTCCTGAAAATCCCACCTTTTCCTGAAAAGCTCGCTTTTTCCTTGTGCCTTCTGAGCATTTGCTCAAAAGCCTAGCTTTTGACTCTTTCTATTGTGTTTGACTTTAGCCTTTTCTTGGAACCCTAGTATGTGTTCGTTTTTCATCCTAAATGTCATTTTTCATCATGTTTTGTTTTATATTGTGTCTCCCACTAGTTTAAAGTGAAACCCTAACATTGTACTTTGAAAACAATTATAGATTGGCCTCAAGGTACTACAACTAAGAGAAAGACATCCGTGATATTTGTTCGATCCTATTGCCCATTTTGGTGTGTTAGAGTGGGATTTTCTTGATGTTGTGGGTCTACTTCATATTTTTTATATGCCTCCTATCAGGAATCACACTACTATGATGACTACACTAGTGGAACGGTGGCATTCAAAGACATCCTCATTTCGCCTACTTATAGGAGAGGCGATTGTCACCCTGAAGGATGTATGGAGGATTCTTCACCTTCCCATGCATATGTATGTAGCTAGTTACTTATCATATTTGACAAAATATCCCTACTATGTAGTGTGTGTTAGGTGCTCAACACTTGATAGTGCATCAGTTAGAGATCAATCTATCTGATTTTTCTGACAGTCCATATCCTATCTCACTTGTCCTATTCAATCTAATTTTAGGAATTGTTATTCTTGATAGCCAAGGTCGACATTTTCCTATTGGTTGGGGTGTATGTATTGAGAGTATGTTGGAGCATGGTATGAGTTATGCTTGGGGTCCATGTCTTCTCACCCATTTGTACAGAGATATGCATGAGGTTGTGTATTGGGGAATGAAATCTATTTCCACAAGTGTTTCACTTTTCCATGTTTGGGCGTGGGAGAATATTGTAGTTACTCAACCAAATGGGATATAGGATCATCACCTCGATGATTTGTACTCATATCATTATGGGGATTTTGTGCACTATACCCTACTTGGAGATCTTCCTTATTGGCATCGATTTTTCAATGATATTTCCACCTTTGTGTGGAGACCATATTTGGGGTGTGATGCTTGGCTAGAGGATGCAGATCACCTTGTCTATTATCGAAAAACTCATTGGTTGCTTGGTTGTTCTAATATTGTGCTAGAGAATTATTTAACAGACCAAGTATGCCATCAGTTTGGGGAGAGACAGGGCCGAGTTCTTGATACTTATGAGGCTCATTTTGGTCAGACGACTTGCGAGGTTCATGTATGGGGTCTTTAGCCAGATATAGAGAATGCCATTGTTGAGTTCAAAGAACTTGCCCTAATTGGTTGGGGTTGGTCGGTTGGTACCGCAGATCCAAGTACCTCTGATGACTATGATGAGTGGTGGTCCTGTTGTAGGCCTTCAAGTCTCACATTTCCTGGGGGTACTCTCACTTTAGGAAAATTAGGTATTATAGGTCATCATGGGGAGTGACAACGTATTGAGGTCCTCACAAAGTAGATGGATAGAGCTCATTGTGATAGAGCCCAGGGTGATCATGATGAGCAGCCACCTCAAGTGCACGATCGTAGGCAGGTTTTGGGTCCTCCTCCACTAGATAAGGATGGACACATAATATTAGCTTAGATGACTGTTGCCAAAGACACAGAGATAGTGAGATGACATGTTGTAGAGGCTTTTGTTTAGTTGTTGACCACAAAGAGAGATAATCTTAGGACCGAACATGATCATTAATTGTAGAGGTCTATCTACTATCAAACTTTATATGAGGCTAATGTTCCCAAGGGAACTCAGTGTCCATGATTTGGAGAGCCTAGTTCTATGGGTGATGATGCTGCAGTTGGGGGTAAAGGTGGTGGTGTCGGTGATCAATTTGTGAGACAGTCATATTGGTTTTGTGATCCATAGGATTCTATCCTTCTTGTTAGGGTCTTACTTTTGTACTTGATCTTCATGTTGTTCATTGTTTAGAGGCATTTTGTAGACATGAATTTTGTATTCCTATACTCATCGGCCTAGTTGAGGCCTCACATAGATATTATATATTTTATCACACTGATAATGTACTTTCCTTTTTTACAATGATATATATGATATATACCTTTTTCGTTTCATTCTCGTTTTATGCTCATATGATGATGATATATGATAATGTATGTTTATATGATGTTGATATGAATGAATGCCCCATACATGATATCTTTTTATTGGTTTGTTATCATCATGATGTGTATTCGTGATATTGTGGATAAAGAATGGTATTAATGATATTGTAATCCATATTTTCACTCAGAAGAAATATTGATGATTTGATAGAAAATTATGTTAATTAGAAGAAATATTGATGATAGATAGAAATATGATGTTAATTTAGAAGAACTATTAATGATAGATAGAAATGTGATGTTAATTTAGAAGAACTATTGATGATAGATAGAAATGTGATGTTTATTTAGAAGAAACATTGATGATAGATAGAAATTTGATGTTTGTTAGTAGTTGATGATTTTCTTTTGCTTTGCTTTAGAGATTTGTAGTTTGAACAATCCGTTTTGATATAGAAAATAAATACAATGCACTAGGGTATTAATTACCAAGGTGACTTTGTATTTATTGCATGGAATTTGACTCTACAAACAAGGAGTATTCTTGCTCATACCAGACATACGAAAACTAATGAAGGGTACTCCCCTTATAATCTAAAACTCACAAAAACAATAGATAATGGCACAAACAAAATGCAAGAAGGAAAGAAAATATTTTATATTATCACTAAAATGAAAATGGAATTACAACATTATATTTTCCATCACATTGGCTTTTTGATTACATAAATCTACAAATCTACAAATTGTAGCAACCATCTACTCTTCTCTGACCTCTTCTCTATAGTCCCCCTTTACATTCTTTATTTGGAAGGTGTAACCGCCCTAGAATCTTCTAGAAATTTTAACCTCCCTAGAATCTTCTGGAAAGTGTAACTTCCTTGGGAAGATATTTTGAAATTTTATTAATTTTGGTATTACAACTTTGCAGGGTCATAAATTTTGATATGATTGTCAGATTTTCTATTATAAGACCTTTTCAAAAAGGTCTCGAGAAATCTTGTGCCAGAAAGTAGGGCCTAATGGCCAACTACTTTCATTTTCCACCAATTTTTAGGCCCATCAGGAGCCTCTAAGTGCCTCAAAATTGACCCCGAAGGTTTTCACTAGGTTTTTTGAAAATTAAAATTTTAATCTCTCAAATGACAAATGATATTGAAGTGATTTCTTCTCCATTGGCTTCAATTTACCATTCTAGAGGTTTGTGTAAGATTTCTTGTCCAACTTTACATAAATGCAAACCTACTAAAATAGTAACCCTACCAGATTTAGCCCTTATTGAAAAAAAACAACATTTTTTTGGGTGATGCAAGATTGGTCTTACCCCCTAGATGCTCCTACATCAGACACTTGGGGTAATTTCAAAAGTGACCTTATCACTTCTTGGGAGTTAGAGGGAAACCAAGATGGTTAACCTTAGACTTAGATAACCATGATGAATCTTCAACATGCCTTCCTCTCCATTTCACCAAGTACTCTGCATATTGCCTATTTCTTGTGCTTCTTCCCACATGTCTATCCAAAATATCTTC
This sequence comes from Sequoia sempervirens, assembly GCA_007258455.2. NCBI lineage: Eukaryota > Viridiplantae > Streptophyta > Pinopsida > Cupressales > Cupressaceae > Sequoia > Sequoia sempervirens. The sequence goes on from VDFB02260491.1 coordinate 6,330, forward strand.
TATCTCCTTTTCTAAAGCAGGTGTTAGAATGTTCCACTGTGCCTCTACTATTTCTTCATCAATTCCTCCCTCATGATATTCTATTAAATTTGTTAAATCTGAGATGTTAAATACAGGTGAAATATGAATTCCATCAGGAAACTCTAACTCACACTACTGAATTTGACTCCATTTTATGACAAATGTTTGTTGGTCATTTGACAAAAATTTGTTAGACAATTGACAAATTGATGAAATAATTTATTTTTCCATTTTTTCATCGAAATTATAACAAAAAATTAAACATCAAAATAATAGCATAGATTTTTTGGTCGTCTGCATCATAACATGACTCAGATGTTCGTTAGAATATCAACAACTTCATGTATCCATCGACGAATTATAACCAAAATGCAATTGCAATGACTCTTTTGAAGCGTCGAAACAACACCAGAAGTTTGTTGCCATTTTGAAAAAATGGGCAAGGAGTTACAATAAATACTTCGTCATAGCTATAACAACTTCGTCAAACATTTTCAGTGATTCCTCGGTGGCCTTCGTCGAAATTGTGACGAAACAATGCAATTTAAAAAATATATTCATTGAAATGAACCATTGCAGAGACTCTTGGAGATGACCACTGAAGCCAACCCATCGGTGAGAGATCAATCATCAACACAGGATAGAAAACTCACTCTGATAGTGCATGTCTTGCCAATGACTTCTATCGGCAAGACAGACCCAATGTCACACTGATTTGACCTCTTCAGGAGTTTTAAATAGACCTACACCATGTCAACACAAATACTCTTGGTGATGGCCATCGAAGCCAACCCATCGGTGAGAGATCAATCATTGGCACAGGATAGAAAACTCACTTTGATAGTCCATGTCTTGTTGATTACTTCCGTCGGCAAGACAGATCCAATGTCACACCAATCTGACCTCTTCAACAGTTTTGAACACTGTTGGTTATCAACAAGACATTCTAAGGGTCTCGTTGATTAAAAAAGTGTCTAAGAGCAAGTAAATAGATGGAACCTATTAATTTTCTTATTTTGGGGTTCTTTAAATCATAGAATAGATACCATCTTCTTGTGTATAATGTACTTATATTCAGATTTGAATTTAAGACCAATTGTCATTGTACATTCCATTTTACTTGCAAAAAGTATTCTATAAGCAATATATTGATAATTCCAAATGATTTATGGTGTTGTATAGCTCTACCTATCATCACAGTTCTGTTGTTCCCCCTTAGAGAATCTTGCAAAGACAAGTTTACAATACCAATTCAAATAATATGAAAAGACTTACTTCCATACAAATTAAATGATTATTCTCACAATCGTAATTGTCTAATCACAACAACAATTCCATGAAAGGTTATACATGCTTCATAAGAGATGACTAATCATACATATAGATTGCAAGATGCATAGAAAAAGCATTACACTTGAGAACAACCAAGGGCTAACAAGGGAAGGAGTTAAAAAACATCTGGATTGAAGAGAAAATGTGTAGGGAAAATGCTAAGTAGTGTCAAGAGAACAAAGCTTGTAGAACATATCTTGACCTAATAAAGCTATTGAACAACTTAAACAAAATTAAAATACTAACACATACATGAGACATGTAATGAACTTCCAATATTTTTTATCTTTTTCATTAATGCAGAGGTAGGTAAAGGAGAAATAATTATAATTGTAACACTATTTATAGTCCAATATATTATGTTCATAATTTGTGTTCAATGGACCTCAATTTTATCATTATACTGCCCATCTAATATCATATTATAATCCAAGGTTCAAGTATCTCATATCTAAAGAAGCACCTTCAATTAACCATTTAAAGTACTATAAATAAGGTAAAACTTTTACTTGAGAAAGATTGGGTACACTTGTAGGATTAAAGTTCTCGCAATCATTAGGATTTATTGGCACACAAACACAACTGCAACATATGAAGTAATGGATGACTACAAGTTAGTGAAATGGTCCTTAATATGTGACTGGTTTGCAAATTGATAGGTAGAAAATAAGGTTACAAACATATCTACATAAAATTTTTTGAGGACAATCTACTAGAATCATCAAAATAGATGAAAAGTGCAAAGGAAAGAGTTGAGCTACATCTCTAGAGCCTAAAAAAACACATGCAAGAAACATAAAAAAATAAGAAACCAGTTTTTTGATGAATACAAAATGGTGCATTCAGCAAGTGATTCATATGCTTTCACACCTAACAGGACATTACGAGGATTTTAGTCTTCCTCTGTGAAATTAACTACTTACAGAAAAAACCTAGAAACCAATATTATATACCTCCATGTCTAGCCAAGGGTAGGTATAAGAGAAAAAAAATTCCTCAATGCAATGCTGAAAAATATCAATGTGTGTGTAGGTTTGTATTACTCAAAATATCATTTCACTGCCTAAGGAAAAATACCAAAGTGATGTAAATTTCAATCTTCACATAGGCTCCCTTATTGATACACATGTATATACAAGCATTATTCAATCTCTAAACTATTCAAATATTAAGGATTTAATTAGCTATAACATGGAAAGTTGTTGTTTAGACATAATCCATCATCTCTTACATATCTTTATTCACTCCTAGCGCTTCAGATAAATTTGTGTAAATGAGACAAAAATGTGAATCTTTTATGACAAAGAAAATTCTTAAAAGGAGGGGGGAGAGAGAAAAGGGTAGGGGGCAAGAGAATGCCTAAATGTATAGAAAAGTATAACATTTTGATCATTTTAACAATGAAACAAATCTTAAGTTTGAAGCATTAATATCATTTAGAACATTTGGCCGCTCCTCCCATCTCACATCACTCTCAATTCCCCATACGCAATAATATAACATTAATCATTCATTCATCCATTAATAACATATAACATTCATTAATTAACATATTCACATTCATTCATTAACATATAATATTCATTCTTTCAGTTTTTACATATTATCAAAAATATGGTTGTCATGATATGATTACAATCACTTTTTTTTGTTTCTTTTTTAAAGCTAAAAAAAATTGAAGTGGAGTATCATTTTCTAAATCATGTGTCCCCCCTTTAGTTGTTCTTCTCTCTACTCGTGATCTTAATGTACGCCTAGTCGTCTGCTCATGACGTGGAGGCCACTGCAAGGGGGGGGTCTGCTACAATAACAAAGAAATGTTAAACTGGTATGTTTTATTATTATTGTTACAAGTATTTCATTAATTAAAATAACATTAGAGTGGTTCTCTTTACCTGATGGGTCCACATCATGTTCCTGAACTTCTGTTATAGACTCATGCTCAACATGTTGAACACCCTCTAAATCCTGATCTACAGTTGAAACATGAAAGGTTACATTAATTAATACACCAATTGAAATTAAATATATTTAAAAGAATATTAGAGTGGTCCTCTTTACCTAATGGGGCCACATTATGTTCCTGCTCTTCTCTAGCCTAATCATGCTCAGCACGTTGATCATGCTCTACATGCTCTAAAGTTGAAACATGAAAGGTTACATTAATTAATACACCAATTGCAATTAAATATGTTTAAAAGAACTTTAGAGTGGTCCTCTTTACCTAATGGGTCCACATCATGTTCCCGATCTTCTCTAGCTTGATCATGCTCAACATTTTGATCATGCTCTACATGCTCTAAAGTATCAGAATGCACACCATGACCTTCATCTGTAGGTTGTGCTCCACCCTCACTAGGCTGAATTCCAATGTCATGTGTAGTATTATCATTGCTTGAATGTTTAAAACAAATAGGCATGTAATTACTTTATGGTGGAAATTGATATTGAATAGATTGCACAAGTATTCAATTTTAAATAAACTTTATTGAGTTTATTTACCTATGTGTCGAATGCAATGGAAGATTGTGTTTGCCTAGTTAAGACTCTTAGGCATTCAACCGCAACTCCATAGCCTTGCTGGAAGGAAATCTTCAGGTCCTCTTCTATGGGAACTCTGTTGAATTCAGAGCCCTACATTTTTGCATAAGATCATGAATTTTGCTTCTATGGTGTGATAAAACCAAAATTGTTTTCAATTTAGTATTTGGATACAATATTTCATTTATTCATACTTACAATTCATGCGACTAATTTCATATAACCACTAAAGCCAAATTTGTGTTGCCTATGTTTTTCTAGTCTTTCCTTTGTTGCCTTCGATGTGTTGGGCAGCCTATGAAAAGTTTGAAATATGTTAGATTATGTAAAAAAAAGAGTAATTAGTATATAATTACATTGTTGATAGTATCACATACCTTCCTTGGCTCAGTGGTGTCTTTCCTTTTTTCTTTTCAGTCTTCTCCTTTCCATCTGACACTAGGTCCTTCCACCCCCTCTCTAGAATCATGGGGGGACACTCATACTTTTTTTATTTCTCTAAATGTGACCTATATTGGTCCCTCACATACTTTAGATAGGTACCAACTTTCTTAAGGACCTTGGTTTGGTTGAATGTTTTATCACTGAACAACACAACTAAATGGTTAATGAGCTCATCTTTTAAATCTTGATTTTGGGCATTCCACCATGTACGTATGGTGGGCTTGAAGAGCTCCAATGTAATATCACTTAGATGTTTATTAAAAACTTAATTTCCTGCAAAATGATCATGGGATCAATAGTTTGAAAAGAGTGATCAATAAGTAAATTTCAATTAGATTATATATAATAATAATTAAAATATTTTAAAGTACTTGGGATCTTCTCTATCTTTATGGGAATGAAATCCTTAGTCACCACAAATGTGACCGATAATGTTCCCGTACTAGTAATAGGAGAAGATCTAGGAAATGCTCCTAAAATATCACCAATACTAGTGGCCTTTGCATCCCTAGGTACATGTCCTGACGCATGTTCTGGCATGTGTTCGCTGCCAAAGGGTACACTAACAGATGCCTGCATGGTATGTGTTTCCAACATTTCATATGACAATATAGGCATGGATGATGAGGTCAGATGATGTGATGTATCCGTAGGAAGATTAGGATGGACACTTATACCAACCCCTACTCCTTGGGAAACACTTGCAATACCCTGATCATGGCCAGGAGCATCATGAGGACACAAAAAATCTTGTAAAAACAACACATTTTAGTTCATGACATAAAACAGTACAAAATAGAAAACCATGAATGAACTTATGTTATAATTAAAGACCTCATGATAGCTTACTTGCAAGTTTTGTGATCTCTCAGTCAATATTTTAACCCTCTCTCTTATCACATATGTTTGAGGCGCTATGAATAACAACTTAAGGATATTTTCATTGCATTTTTTGGGTCTTCCTTATCATATCGAGAGGGTTTGTTGAATAAGCGATGTCATCATCACATAATATTGGCTACACCTCCCCATGGATGCTCTCATCTACTACTGATGCCTTTCCCCAATTAGTCAACTGCAAAAAGAATATTAAAAACATTATCGAAATTAACTCAATAAACTTATAAAAAAAACATAATAATAAAACATTTTTCTCGTATCTAATTTGTACAATTACAATGAGGTAAACCTATTGGGTAGAAGTGCCTAAAGATACATTGTGATCTATGCTTTGGTCTGAAGCCTCCTCCATACAATCAATGTCCCGCTATGACAAAAATTAAATATAAAAAAAGATTACCGAAATGAAACCAATAGACTTATGAAAAAAAGAAGAAGAATAAAATGGTATATTGGAGTCATTAATTGGAGGTTGGGTAAAATGGTACATAGTACATACCACCCCCATAGTAACTATGTTTGTAACTAAGTGATTCAAATTGTAATCAATTAGCAACTCTTCCCCTGCAGTTATTGATTTTATCGCACATACGAATACACAATTTCCCTCACGTGCCTCGAATATGCAATTAGGTTGCTTATTTGTTGACCCAAGTTGTGTACTATTTATAAACCCTACTATATTCCTTGATGCTTTTGGCCTTCCATCAATGTACATAGCCACTCCTTTATTTTGATCCTTACCTTTTAGCTATATATAATTTGTTGACAGTGCATACCTACACATACTTCGTGTATATCAAACCAGTTGCATCCAATCTTTGTAACTGTAACAAGGTCCAACATACTCCATCAATTCAGTAACATTTTCATAATAGACCTTTATGTTGTCCATGCAAAATAGGCCCAAACCATGTAATGACGATGGTGCTATGTAATATATCCTCTCATTGACACAAAAAATTAGTGTTTATTGGAGGAAGTTCCTTGGGTACCCATTGTTTTTGTAGATGTTTGTACCTCAAGGGCACCTCGACGTTGCCTATTCTCTCATCATCAAAAGAACATGACCCCCGTTCAACAAGAAAAAATTCCACACATTTACAGATTTTTCTTCTAATCTTTTGACCTCTAGTTGATCTCCCTCTTTTAGACATACTACATGTCTCACTTTCCTCTTCTCTTTCTAAATTTCCCTCGCTCGAGGAAGATAGATCTAGAAAATACCTATTTGGTGGTACCTGCACTCATAAGGATGTTGGATGAAGTTCTTTCATAGTGATGTGATCCCAAGGTGACATTATGATTAATCTATCATTTCATCTCTAGAATTTCATAGGTTATAAGGTAATCAAGTCTTGATAGATTGCAAGTTATTATTACTACCATCCAAATGTGTCCATCACAAATCAAATCTACTTAACTTTTTAACTCCCGAACTTTGTAACAAGTGTTAAATATGACTATGGTCCACCAGTTACACAACCAAGGCCTCAAATGTATTCTCTAATTGTAATCAAAGGACTTTTTCTCTTCATTCAAGTAAATAAACTTGAAGGGAAACACCACCAAGTGGTTTATTGGACACCTACATAACTAAAAATAGCAGAAAATTTACATTTAATTTCGATATGTCTAAGTGGTTAATGGGGAGGGAGTGTGTACTAGGCCTGGTTAAGTCATCATAAGTTTATGCTTTGACAATAATTTTTTTTAAGTCATCTTAAATCTTCCTATGTCTAATTGCTAGGAGACTTTTGGTATGTTTTAAGGCAGGATGATTGATGAAAGAGCCCAAAGAGCCTTTCTCCATGGTATCTAGGTACACATAGCAGTAGTCTTCTCTTATACGATTGGACATGATTTAAAGAACTTAACTAGGAATTATTCATTTAACCTAAGTTTTTCTCATAATTCCATCATTGGAAAAGTATGATCAAATTCTTCTATTATGAAGAATTGGTCTATGTGCCTCTAGGACTCACTATAAATGTTTGTAAGGATAAAATGACTAATTGCATCAGGTAGGAGAGAATCAACTTTGAGTTCTTCAAAGATTATATTCCTCTATTCATAATTTTTAAGGGTTATGTGTGGAGGAGGTTATCACTACCAAGAAGGGAGAAGACCTTTCCTTGTGATGGAACTTCAAAATTTTTATCTTTGTGTTCTGTTTTTATCATGCCTTATGTCTCTGGTCATCTATGGTGTTTGGAAAAAGCCTAAGGTTGGGGTTTTACCTTTGTCTTCATGTAAAACTCTAGTGTTTATCTTACGCCTTTGGTGGGATCTTTTTGGCCATTACTTTTTGGGGAGGGTTTTAAAACAACTTAAGCCCCATCACTTCCTCTAGGCTGGGCCCCTTTTGATTTATCATTTTATTTCCTTCACCTGAATTTATTATTTCCTAAGTCTTGGATGTTCTCATGCTCCCTCACTTAAAAAAAACTTATGTCATAAAAATTAAATAAAAAAGGAATATCCTAAATCCACTATTACACATAAAAATTTGTTTCTTAATTACCTTATTTAAGACATAAAGAATATTCAATATTATTAGTTTAAGCTTTTACTAAAGGTTGCATTGTACAAAAATATTAAAATAAGATAGGATTTTCATAATAAATTTAAATATAAAATTAATTTAAAATTATAAAATTAAATACAAAGAAACTATAATTAATTTATTATTACACAAAAAAAAAAATTAAATTAATATTAGGGTTAGAGTTAGAAAAATGGTTAGGGTTAGGGTTAGGGTTAGAGATTAATTAGTCATAGGGTTTGATTACAGTTAAGATTCAACTATGGTTAGGATTAGGATTCAATTGATGTTCAATTAGGGTTAGGGTTTAATTAGGACTTCCATTGGGGTTGGGGTTCAATTAAGATTAGGATTCAATTAGTGTTAGGGTTCAAAAGGGTTCAATTAGGGTTAAGGTTAGAATTATAGGATAAAGCTTTGGATAAAGGTTAGGATTATGGTTGGGGGATTAGAACTCAACTAGGATGAGGGTTAGAATTCAATTAGGGTTAGGACTATGATTAATTTCAAGCTAGGGTAAGGGTTAAATTAGTGCTAGGTTTCAATAAGGTTTAGGATTCAATTAGTATTACAATTAGAATTAGGGTCACTATTACAATTAGGGTTAGTATTAAAATTATAATTATGAATAGAGTTTGAACTATAGCTAGGGTTAGAATTAGAATTAGAGTTATAATTAGGGTTAGGGTTATAATTAAGATAAGATTTTGGGTTAGAATTCAATTAGGGTTAGGTTTAAGTTTAGGATTAAAATTTAATTAGGGTTAGGGTTCAATTGGAGTTAGAATTCAATTAGGGATCTAAGATAAATCTTGGAGTTAACATTAGGGTGAAGGTTGGGGTTAGGGTTAGGGTTTCAAAATGAATCTTGAGGTCAACATTAGGGTTAGAATTAGGATTAGGGTTTGAGTTATGGTTTGGGTTTAATTAGGGTTATAGTTCAATTATGGTCAGGGTTAAGATAGGGTTCAATTAGGGTTGTGGTTAGTGTTAGCATTATAGGATAAAACATGAGGTGAAGTTTAGGGTTGGGGTTGGGGTTAGGGTTAGAATTCAAGTAGGGTTAGGTTATGATTCAATTAGGGTTCAATACAATTAGGGTTAGGGTAATAGTTCAACTAGGGATTTAGGGTTAGGGTTTTGATTATGGTTCAACATTAGGGTTATGGTTAGGATTATGGTTCAATTAGGGTTTTGATTAGGAGCTACAAGTTAATATTAGGGTTAGGGTTAGAGATTAATTAGTATTAGGGTTAGGGAATTATTACGGTTAAGATTCAAGTATGGTTAGGTTAGGATTCAATTGATGTTTAAAATTAGGGTTAGGGTTTTATGATAAAGTTTGGGATCAAGGTAAGGGTTGGGGTTAGAATAAAACTAGGATTAGAGTTAGGGTTACAATTACAGTAAGGGTTAATATTCAGTTAGGATTTAATTAGCATTAAGATTAGGGTTTATATTCAATTAGGATTAGGGTTAAACTAGGGTTAAGATTAGTTTAGGGTTATAGGATAAATATTTGGGAAAAGGTTATGATTAAGGTTGGGGTTAGGGTTCAATTAATTTTAGGAATAATTAGGGATATGGCTAGGGTTAATTTTAGTCTAGGGTAAGGGTTCAAGTAGGGTTAGGTTTTAATAAGGGTTAGGGTTAGGGTTCAATTAGTATTACAACTAAAATTAGGGTTAGGGGTTAATCAATGATATGATAATGGTTAAGGTTTAATTAGTGATATGATAACAGTTAGGGTTTAATTTAGGTTAGCATTAGAGTGTAATTAGGATTACAGTTAAGGTTCACTTAGCATTAGGGTTCAATTTTAGTATGGTTAGGATTATGATTTAATTAGGATCAAGGTTCAATTATGGTTAAGGTTCACTTATGGACCAACTGACGAGCATTTTAAAGACCTCCTACACGTTGGGCGCTGCAAAACCCAGGAGGGTGATCCCTTAATTCATTTACAACCTTTGCACCATTATTGTAAACAACATTAACAACAACAAATAATCTCATTCAATAGCTCAACATAATAGGATAATATTGAATAGAATTGGTTGTTAATAAATAATATCAACTATTTAGAGCATGAGATAACTACAACACATTCCACTGTGTAAAATAGTCATTGATTTGAAATTTTTAGTAAGTGCTAAGTAAATAAAAACAAAATGTTGAACCATACAAATTAGTACAACTTAGATCAGTGCCATATATCCATTGAGGGAGTCAAATTCATAAAAATCTAAGGCTTTGACAGATTTAACAAATAAAATATAAGATCCCTGAGAACATTTCTTTATAGTTTCATCAACATGTATTCTAACCCAATACTACTTATCAAATACTTATACAGAACATATCCACCTAGAATCCCATTCAAGAATTTTAATTAATTCCTTGAATTAAATCCAAAATAGAAATCACACACACCACAACAGTGAGATGAACAAGACAACCCTTGATTATCTCATTCAAAATTCAGATATGCATGTACAATGGAGAGACATGAGTTTGAATTAATCATTTCAATTCAAATGCTAATACTGTTATAAAACATCAAATCCCCATGAATTCAAAACCTACTACAGAATGACTCAAAACCTAAATTGCATTTTCCTTAAAACCATTGAACTTTACAATTTTCTCTACAACTCTACCTAGACTCAACCAAAAAATATCTAACTTGCTAACCCATACTTCTGGCCTTGAAATCCTTCTTATAGAAATGAAGGAGCAAACAAGCATTAGGACAAAAAGCACACGCATCACCAACCAATTGAACCGCTTTGTGACATTCCAAAATTTGTTACAACATCAATTTCCTGGAGAATCCTCTTGTTCATCGTTCCTACTAAGAATGATTGATGCAACAACAAAGCTTCAAGAATTCCATGCCAAGACTACCACCAAAAACAAAACTATAATCCATTGTAACTGCAACAGCTGACTTGTCAACCGTTAACAAACTACTTTTTACTCCTCGTCAGTTAAATATACATTTACTCATTTGTGGTATTCCTCAACAATTGGCCAATTAAAATTGATTACCTCATTTACCTTGTCACTATAAGGAGTATACTTAATTGCCACCTGATTCACTTCTCTTTCAAAAGATTTAAAGAATGAACTAGTGCTAATAATTTTATCCATACAACTCACCAATAAATCATAATCTAATTCATCACAAATTAATCTAATTTGACAATTGATGACTTCATTTTCCCAATATTTCCATTATTGGAGTGACCTAATATTTCCCTGCTCATCAATTATGTCAGGTAGCAACGTGTCGCTCCAATCATCAAAGTTCTTCACCAATTATTTGATATTCCTACTCAAGTCATCTAGTAAGGTCTGAAAACCTTGTAATGACTTAACTAATACCTGAGTAGGCCTTACTGATTTGGGCCTATTATTTACATCAAACCTTGAAGCTTTATACATGATGTCAAGATCATTGGCCCTAGCGATCCATCTTTCAATCAATGGTACTACAACCTCCTGATCCCTATCAAGATTCTTTATTGCACTTAATAATAAATAATATAAAGAATGCACAGATGACAATCTGCCATCAAATTTCTCATTTAAATGTCTCAATACAACATTTCCAACCTCCATTTGCTTTAATAATATTCCCTCCTCACTCACCTTCAAGGATGCTTGTAACTTTGAAATCTTATGCATTAGCTGCTTCTTCGAAGGATCAATAGAGTATTCCATTTCTTCATCAATTAGCTCTAAAGTAGGGCTAAGGGAAGGAGTTTGACTGGAAGACCGTGGTGTAGACACAATAGGAGAAGTAGGAGGCACTGACCTTGATGTGGAAGGCATTGTTCTTATCCCTGGAGCACTTGATGTCTCCCCAATATGTTTGTTCTTTAACCTATCCACCTCAGTCTATAGCTCAACATTCCTTTGTTGCATCTTTCTATATTCCTCAATTATGGCATTTTACTTCTCCATTAAGCTTTTCTTTTCAACCTCCTCTCTTTCAGCAGTCTTTTGGGCCAATTTGGCCACATTTATAGTAAAATTAGTAGCCTTTGTGGTTTAGGTCTTTGAAGCTCTCTTTATTATCAACCCTCCTCTTAGATTTGGGTTAATATTAGTAACATTTTACTTTCTCCATTGAGGGGCCAAAGCCCAAATTGCTAAAGTTTCATACTCTTCACTAAAGGCATAATCTTGCAATGTTTCCTTGACCTCTTCTTCAGAGTCTTGTAAGGGGTGCTTGGAATTTAGAATAGCATTGAAAGCTACAACATTTGCAATGTCCCATTCAAGTAAAATCAAGACACCAACTTGATTTACTAATTTTCTCCCCTCCTTAGGAGTGATGTTCTTGAACTCTTCCATTAGTTCAACTTTCACTTCATCATCATTCTCCTGGTCTGACCTATCAGGTCTCAATTCTCTTCTCCTCTTGCATTTATCTTGATATTCTTCCAATTTCATTCTCCATACTAGTTGCAAGAAGACTAGAGTTTTTGCAAATGCATTTTCATCTAGAAACTCTTTACATGCATCCATTCTTGCATCTTGTACACATTTTCCTTTCATATCCAGATCAAAGAGAACCAATTCATCTGGCCTAGGAGGGGAAGGCATACCCATAAGATGTGCTAGTTAGTGACAACAATCTTGTCCACCAAATCCTCTTGTGATTTTTCAATTCTTTTCCTTTTAGGGCTTGTCTCTGATGGTGGTGATGAGGGACTATTTTCAGGTGATGCATCCAAGTCAATAATCTTGATTGCTCTAGGAATTTTGAAATTTGGACCTTTTTGTGTAGGCAATTTCATTATTTTCTTTCCCTTTCTATCTTCTTCTTTATCACTACTATCATTTTTCTTCCTTTTGTAAATAGGCAATCTTTTTGTAGGTTGGTAAGCTGGCCTCACTTCAATTGGCTTGGCATCTTACTCCTGTATGCCCAAATCTAAATCCAATTTTATCTTTTTGGTCATCAAGGTGCCCATGATTTCTTTGAAGTTACCCATCAAGAAGTCAATTTTCTTATGATATTGACTGAACTCCATCAATGGATCATACTTTGGATCCATTTTGTGCATAATAGCCAATAGCTTGACCTAAGCTACCCACTTCTCCTTGTTCAACTCCTACCTATTTAGGTCAAATTCATTTCTAATCAAGTCTTCAGAGAAGTTGAACTCATCATCGGGTAAGACATGTGGAGCTTTCTCATGATATCATGATCAACCAAGATAGTGTGGTGGGGTCATTGCGGGATGGCAAGGAATGGTTGAGATCAAACGATGATTGATCAATGGTCATGTGAACTTGTCCAGCTGCAAAATAAAAACATTTATTAAAGGAATAAGTGGACATCACTAGGCCAATGACAAATAATGACATAATTTGTCACTTAAATGAGGGAACATGAGACCATTCGATACTTAGGAGAATAAAATTAAACGAAGGAAATAAAATAATAAAACTAAAGGGGGCTAGACCTCAACAAAGCGACAGGACTTAAGATGTTTTAAAAACCCTCACAAAAAGTAACGACTGAATAGATCCTTCCTAAGGCATAAGATAATACTAGGGTTTTACATGAAGACAAAGGTAAAACCCCAACCCTAGGATTTTCCCAAACACCATAGATGACCAGAGACATAAGGTAGGATAAAACTTTGAAGTTCCATCAGGTAGATGGTTAAAAGGGTAGAGGGGAGAGAGATGTGAGTGAGAGAGAAAGAGAGACCAGAGAGAGGGAGAGGGGGTAAGAGGGTGAGACTTGAGAGAGGGAGGGAGGGAGAGAGGGAGTGGGATATAGATAGAGGGTAGGGGGTTTAAGGGTTAAGGGTGTATAGTTTATGGTTAAGGGTAGAGGGGATAGAGATAGAGGGAGTGAGTGAGAGAGAGAGACCTAAGAGAGGGAGAGGGGGTAGGAGGGAGAGTCTTGAGAGAGAGAGGGGAGTGGAAGAGAGATAGAGGATAGAGGGGGTTTAAGGATTTAAGGGTAGAGGGCTAAAGGTAGAGTGGAGAGACATAGGAGTGAGTGAAAGAGAGAGAGAGACTTGAGAGAGGTATAGGGGGTAGGAGACTTGAGAGAGAGAGAGAGAGATTAGGAGGGGGAAGGGAGAGGGGAAGAGGGGAAGAAAAAACCCATTAGGTCTGCACATGGATAAAAATTCATAAAATCAGATCTCCCATACATATTTTGTTGAAACCTAGGCTTGACCCTCTCATTTCACATGTTTTTCTTCACAAAACTCTCAAGGACAACTATACCTTCTTTATTTCTCATCCTACACCCTATTCATGCATCCTAAAATTACAACAGTATCCATGGTACCTCTTACACAAGCTACAGTAATCACAAAAAGTGTAAGAGCCCCTTTATATCATGTTTGGACTACAAAACCCTCAAAAATAGGGTAGTCGGGTTGTATGCAAAGAAATAAAGTTTTCTAACTCAAATAAATTCCTTAATCCATCAAATTAGATTCAAATAAAAGCTAACATATATCTTCATGACCTGGAATTGATTTCACATCAAAATATGGCTGCATGTGACTGTATAGTGCTACATAATAGGAAAAATATAGAAATTTTGAAGAAAAACACATATTTTTGAATATCAAGAGCTTGTATTTTAAATCCTCAACCATCAACAACCATTAAAATGATCACTTTATGCCTTTTAAAGGCCTTTACATGTCAACCACTGAAAAAACACCTCTACAATTGAATTTTTAATCTTTTATGATCACATGAAATATAAAACAGTAATTTCAAGGTTGTTAACATCACTATTGAAATGTTTTAATTTTTTGACCTTTCAAAAATTAAAAAGTACATCATTAAATTAATTATGTAATGGCATAAAAATTAAAAATATCATGAATTAATTATGTAACAAAATAAATCAAATATAATTCTATCAAGAAATTAATTTCAAATAGATAATATAATCACATAACTCATACATTTCAATGTCCTTGATCTTCTTCTTCATCCAACTCTTTGTCTATATCATCCGATCTAGATTCAACATTGTAAGGATTGGTCATATTATCATCATCATCATCGATTCAATTTTTATAATGTCATCATCCATACAGATATCATCTTCATGAACATTAACTCCTACATCATCATGATCTAGTTCCTCCTCTTCGACATCTTCATCAGGGACATCATCAACTAACCATTGATTCTGATCATCATCTACATCATCTTCTATTTCTTCGGTATCTTCTTCTTCCACCACATTATAATTTACCAGACTTCCTCTTGGATCATGTCTAACAACAAATGACCAATGGTTTACTTGGAACCTCTGAGTAAAATACCTACTCACATTGGCTTGGAAGAACATAGGGCTCATTTCCAGCTCGCTCAATCGACCATGTATTAACCATGGTAAATCCATTATCATGTTCAATAACAGTTCTATCAAAATCATTTTCATTCAATCGTAGCCTGTACCCTAGGATGATGAACATAATTAATCTGAAGGACTTAAAGTCACTCAAGTATATCATCCAAAATCTCATAGTATCAATTTTCTAAGACTTCTAGATGTATGCCACTTCTAGATGAAAATTAGTCACCTGAAAGAATGCAGTTATACTAGAATCACAAGTTTTCTTCATGTCATCCAACATTTTGATTCAAATTTTATGACCATTACACCACATAGCCTTGTGGTGTTTCACCCGCAATATGTCAAACATGTAAAAATTATTACAATATCGTCAATTGATAAACATATTTATTCTTAGCCGAATGTATGCAAAGAAAACAATCGCAACATATATATACATCAATATAATTGAAAATAATTAAATAATATGGGTGATTAATATATTTATATGTACCTATTTATCTCTTATACCATATGCTAAATCAATTTCCCTTTGTGTAACATTGGAATCTCCATTACGATGAGCTTCTTTAACCAATGAAGCCACACCTTCCCATGTTAATGCATGACCAGATTGTTGACATCATTCAATCCATACCATCATCCAATCAAGATTTTTGTGACGTACAAATGTAGTGCATCCCACTCTCGACCAACTATATCAAAAAATTTGAAATTCACAAATGATGTATAATTAGTTAAATACCATAGTATAAGACCTTAATTTATAATTGATGTATATTGAAGATTAAAAATTAAATAAGTACAATATACATAAAAACCATATGTAAAATGTATTCCAATTAATCTCCATGACCATCTTATAATTACCTCTCACTTTCTTCAATCTACCTTTCCCCATTAGGTACTATCCTTCGAATTTGTTAATGGAGTGGGATCCCAAATGTGATCTGCATGGATCTTTGTTGCAAACTTAGCAAGATATTCACTAATGTACACCATGTTCTGATATACCATATATCCCTCCACCATAGAACCCTCAGGATGTGCTCTCTCTCTAACCAAAGCCTTCAAAAATTTCAAGTGCCTCTCAACCATCTGCATTGACCTTCTTTGTATAGGTCCACACAATTCAACTCCTCAACTCGGTGTATGAGGTAGTGTTCTTGTGCATTGAAAAATGTCGAAGGTAGACACGTTTGCATTTCACACATTAGATGAGGAATTTTCTCTTCCAATAATTTATATCTTTTTTATGGATTTCTTTAGATGACAACTATCTACAAGTGATTCAAGGTGCAAATATATTAATGATATTTAACAAAAATATACAGTATATTACATAACAATTAAAACAAATGAAAATTATAAGATGTATGCAATGAATTGAACAAATAACACTACTTACCTCATGTATTTTCTAAGATCATATATAACTTGCTTGACATTGTTGTCAAAGTTTTCTGGGAGAGATAGAGGTAGAATGTACTGCAACAATTATAAAATGATATTTTCATTATTTTTTCTTTGTCTTCCTTCCATCCAATATTTTCCATAAAATTTCTATTATATTCTTTCTAATATGCATTGTATCAAACAAATGCACAAGTTGTAGCTACTCATAGTAGGGCAACCTACTAATTTTTTTGGGATAACATTTCAATCCCTGTGGAAGCCAAATATTAATGCCTTGATGACCTTCATGAAGCATATAAGTTAAACAAATTAACAACGACAATCATTGTCAATTACAGCATGAGTAAACACAACACAAAATAAAAATAAAAATTCAAAACATATCATATATGATAGATAAACAATTTTATCTGATGTATAACCTTGACAACTAATTCTATTATATTCCAACTTCCATAGGTGAGGTGTCATTCTTCATGGTTTTGATGTAGTCTCTTCTTTCCCATTGAAAAAATATTTTTCAATAGTTTGATACTTATGATTTCTATAGAGGAAGTGCCTATACTCATCAAACACCTACTTTCCTAAACTTGTTGAACGATGAGATTTCATCTTTGGACCACAAATTGGACATGCAAATTTTCCCTTTGGTTGAAGACATACAAGATCATATATAATTGGATTAAATATTGATGCAGAAGCATCCAGTGGTGTGAAGGAAATCTTACATCACCCAAAAATATTCTTTCAATTTATGTTTCTTTTGTTTTCTTTTTGTAGATGTTTTTGCATTTCTGGATACCCTTTTCGTCGATAAGAGTTCCCAACTTTCAAAACTACTTTTCTACTTTTTCTACTCAACTGCTATTTTTAGAAAGTGTGAATTTGAAGGTGTGGGAAGAAAAAAATTTATGGGAAGGTTCAAGACAAAAAAAAAGCAATTTGGTGAAATAATCAGGTCAAGATCATTTACAGTTTGAAATTTATTCAAGTTTTAGTTTCTACTTTTTGCCCTGAAAAACCTTCTGAGTCCAGTTTGAGGCACTAAACGGTCTTGTACAGGCCCATAAATCATCAGAACTAGAAATGCAGGTTCTTAGTGCATTCTTCACTCTGAGACCTTTCCAATGGTTCAAATGGTTCAAAAAATGGAGTCCCAGATCAAAAGTTATGGCTTTTGGAAGTTGGTCGATTTTTGAAGAATTTCCAATTTTCGAATTAGAACTCAATTTTTGAATTTCAAATTGTAATTTTGGTGCCAAACCATCATAACTCATAACTGGAATGTTGATTTTGACTCTAAACTGAAAAGGGGCTATTTAGGGGCTAGTTTCTAATTTTTGGGTAGCTCTTTGGGGGAAGAGAGTTTGCATGTTGTGAAAGGGGAACTTTTGTAACTTTCTATAATTTCTAAAACTTCTATAGGTTGCATGTATCATAGAGCTCGAGGATTTGAGATCCTCTGTATGTAAGATTTCTATTATTGAATAATAATAAAATTTTCTAGTTGTGTGCACTATTTCTATGTCTCGAGTTTTTTCCCTCGTCAAATATGTTAATTTTTATAATTATATATAATGAATAGATTATTTTAAAAGCATGCATGATACCTACTTCATAAAATTAAATATTGTTAAAGTGTAGTTGAATGTTATAACATACCACAAAAATGTGTTGGCCCTAGGGCATCATGAATTGTCCATACAAACATTGCATGGAATTAAAATTGTCTTTGTCCTATTGGTCTAGAGACGTCATACATAGTGATGCCATTCCATAACTTTAGTAATTCGTTGATAAGAGGCTCAATATATACATTCATATATTTAACTTGGTACACCTAGTTGAATGAACATAAACATTACATAATTAATACAACCATTTTACTGCAATATATATAAATTAATGTACATGAATATTGAATGAAAAAAATATAAGTCATTATGCAACAAATAAGACAAATGAGATGCTACTACATTAAATAAAATTGATGTAAACAAATACCTAGAACAATCATTAACAACATTATGTGCTCCCTCTTTATTGACATCCATGGAGGAATGTTATTGTTGATAGAAAAATTAGGCCACACCGAGTAAATAGATCTCAGCTCTCCAAATAGATTCACACCATCCGCTCCCAATGAAAGCCTGAGATTATGAGGCTCTTCTTTAAGGTGTGGCCATTTTTCCTCCATGTCTCTAAATGCATAACCATCTGTAGGCATTCAAAGAATGTCATCTCCACTTCTATTATGTGCATGGTAATCCATAAATTTCACTAAGCTTTCACACCTAAATAATCATTGCATACATGGAATAATGGGAATATAATGAAGAACCTTGGAAGGCACCTTTTTTGTTAGTTGATATGTTTGATATCTACTGATATGACATTTTGGGCATTTTGTCGCAAATTCATGTTGTTTATGATATATAATATGATCTTTGGGACATGCATCTATTGCTTGATACTCCATTTCGATATCTTTCATAATTCCAGATAAATCTCGGTATGAGCAAGGTAAAATATTTGATGGTGGTAACAAAAAATCACCAATAAATCTACAACAAAAAATAATTTGTTAATATAAAGAATATTAATGGCACATATTTCATCCTTTACTTACTAGTGATGAACTAATAACAATTAAAATAGATGAAAAAAGATGACATATATGACATACTTTAACATCCGTGACATTGCTATGTTTGATAAACCATTCATAACCTTTAAGTTCAACAACAATACAAAAAAGAGGAGTTGTTTGAGATTTTTCATAAAGGGGCTCGTATGCCTTCTCAAGTATAGGTAAATCATGAACATCATCAAAATCATCTCGATCATCATGATCAGCTCTACCACTAAATGTATCATGGATCAATGTATCTATACGATCATCTTCAACTATGTTTTTTGATGCATGATCATCTTCTTACATAGGATCATTAACTCCATCTTTGATATTCATAGCTCCATGTTCATCCGCTTGCAAAACCACATTCTCTAGGCCATGATAATCCATATCATGTGCCCTAAGGCACTCCACCTTTATAATAATGATAGACACAAATAAACCATGATCATGATCAAGTGATTATTTATATATATATATATATATAATGTTAAAACGATATAAACATTTACAAATTCAATCACTATAAACACATATAATGAACAAGTTACCAATAGAAAATAATCATGGCCCCCTTCAACGTGACCATATTGCCTACAATGTTTCTCATGAGTTGTTGTGATTAAAAGTCATCTCGTATTTAAGCCCTTGCAATTATTGCAAGGAGAATAACATTTTCCATCACCCTACATTTTCAATCTAGCCCACAATCTATCAAGTGTCTCTTCATTTTGTTCTAGACTAATATTATCTGACATGATTTTTATTTACCAAGCTTGACTATTTAGATCTTCAAAAAATATCAAACTCACACTCCAATAATTTGTATTCATAGACAGGAAACAAAATCTAATAATTTTGATATTTTACACCAAAAAAATTGGCATGCAACCACCCCTGCAAAAGAGAAGATAGTATGAAGTTAATGACCCCAAAAAAAACTTTAAAATGTTAATTCCAAAACTTATTAAATTCTAATTTTACTATGATTTCCAACTGTTAGACTCCTAAAATCAGAATATTGAACTTGATTGCAAACTTCTTACAATGATGGAGGTAGCGAGCTAGTAAAAGCAAGTGACCCATTCCTAAGGAGCAAAAAGTTGGAATCATGATTGCTAATGTCAATATGGATTTATCCTTTTAGTTAAAAATGCAATGTGTCTCTTCTTATGATGAGCTTATCCCTAGGTCCCTCAACATTGAGAGAGCCCTAATCACACAAAGAAACACACACTAGTAGAATTTGGAAAATAAATTACTAGGTGATTAAAAATTTTAGTCACAACAACTAAAAATGACTAAATTCTGTTATTTTTTTGCAACTCAACTATGAGGAAATAAATTACTAGTTTGGACATTGATTAAAAATTATTTAGTCACACAAATAAAAATGACCAAATAGTTAGTCATTTATTTAGTCACAATCCATTTGAATAAATCATTTAAGGAATCAAGAATATAGCCTACTAAAATACTCTAAAACTTTAATAAACATACCCTAAAACTTTTGTCAAAATCTTATTTTCAGGCATAGCCCACCAGAATAGAGTTTTCATTTTAATAAACATACTCTAAAACCTTTGTCAAAACATTATTTTCAAGCACAAACTACCAAATGGAGAAGTGTTTTAGTAAAGAATGACAGAGAACGGTGAGGAGATGTCTGTGAAAGGAGGCATAAGATTCATTGTTGTTTATCTCATTCCTGCTCTGCTCTTCAAATCTTACATTGTTCCAACTACTATTTGTAGCCTAGGTATTTACTTGACATATATTTGCATAATCTCAAATTCCTTAAGAGGCATTTGAAGTATCAATGTATCCTATATAGGGATTAGAATGATTTATTTTAATTAAAAAAATAAATAAATGATGTATTCCCCTGTAATTAGATAATGTGGAGATCTCCTAAATTTTCCCCAGCACACTATCCTCTTTGGAACTGTATTCATTACTCCAGCTACTAGGGTTTTGCATGTGACATCTTTAATATCTTCATGACCATGGCTTTTAAATAGATTTCAATTTTTTCTTTAATCCTTTTCATGGTAACCCTTGAGTTCCATAATCCACCTTCAATCTCTTCTAATAATGTTGTCTTAAGCTAGACTGCAAAGTATGCATATAAAGCAAGTCCTTCATACTTGCCATTGTTCCAAACCACCACTCACTTCCTTTCTTAAAATGTTGCCTCCATAAGAACAATAACATGTTTTAAAATCATGGTTTCTAGTGATTGACCATTAAGGTCACCACTTTCATCAAGATACAATGAGATTTTTGTCTTCAAACTCAAGGCATTATGCAAGATAACACTATAAATTGTTTTTTGTGTATGATTTGATTTTCTTGCACATTTATTGCTTTGTTAACTTCCTTTAAAACTGGGTATTTCACCCTCAACTGCAATCTCAAACAACTCACTCACTATCATTTGAAGATTCCTTTCATGAGCATCCTTCTATAAAATCAAACTAAGCCCTATAGAATACCTACTTACTACAAGGGACTCATTGTTTCATGGTATTGTAGATCTTAAGATCCTTCAACTTTATTAACACTACTTCATAGTCCACAAGGTATTATTCACTATTCTTCCATCTTTGATGAGTCTCAAAACATTGCTCAAACATGCAATCCACTACCTCCATTATACATTAATGGCTAAGAAGAAACATTGAACTTATTATTAGCATGGCTACTTCATTTGGAAAGTCATTCCCTGATTGCATTTTCCTTGTCTAACACTACCAAAAGCAAAAGAAAAACCCTTAAGGTCAGAAAGGGGGTAAGGAAACTCACTGTTAAAATCTCCACTTTACTATGCAAGGTTTGAGCTTTATTATCTTGTCACTACTCAACCTCTTTTTGAATATCACATCTCAAGTGACTATCATTCTTCTTACCATAGATTGCATTTATAAATGTCACTAAGCTACATAGTGTGCTTGTTATTGGCTACAATCTTTAGATTCCAAGATTTTGTTATTAGCTACTTTTTCGCAATCTTTCTGGCATTGCAACCTCACTAATCCACTAGAGTTATTGTTTATGTTTCTATGGAGGCCTATGGTTTGTACCCTAATCATGCTCTTACCAACACATTTTTTGGTATTAAAAAACAACCTTAAATCTTGGGTTAGAAAATTAGTTGTCTTGACAGGGTTTTGGTATGATCTTGGATTGTACCCTAGAGTGTGTGGGAAGCTTGTGTTTGATCATTAAGGTATGTAAACCCAATCAGAGAAATGTATCCTATATAGCATGGGTCTTGTTTTAATACTTTCCATAATGGTTATTAGCAGATCACATTATTATAGTTTGTGGTAACCCAATATTGCATTCAAGTATGTAACAAACTTGGTTTGTAGTTTAAGCTATACACTTTTAAGTAACATTCATAAGGTTTAGAATATTTTTATCACTCTTTAGAATATCCCATTAAACATGGGTTGTGCTTGAATGCACTAAATAATTGATATAACACAACCACTCTGCATATCAACTAGAGTTATAGGCTCTTTATTGTAGCAAGAGGTAATCACTCTTGGATCATGCTATAATTACATCATAACCTATTAAACTTGAGACAATCTGAATGCACCCAATGATGATTGAAACCTACATTATACAACCTGAATTAACTACATTATATGAGTGCCTCCATTTCTATCACAACATAGCCACATTAAACTTAGGTCACACATGAATGTATCATGTATTTGTTATAGCACAACTATGCCACATGACCAATAGAGTTATGGATCACATAATTATATTCACATGAATCTTTTCCTTGGTTGTGATCTTATGGTGATTCCACACAACAAAATTTGGACACGAAATTCTCAAAACCCTAAACCTCTAAAAATTAAATTTGATGACATGTTTTAAAATATGATTTTTAAACCTAAAACTACAAATCTAATTTCACAACTGAATTTTGCAAAAAGACAATGACAACCCTCAACCTGGCGATATCTTCTTGAATTTTTTCTAATTTTTCCCAAGAAAATTGTCCTTAGTTCTCCACAAACTATCTCAAGTAGAGAAAATTCGCAAGTATAGAAAAACACTGTCATAATAAATCAGAAAACTCACTTTTCTTTATGTTAGCCACAATTTGATTTTTTTCTTATTTTTCATGTTTGTCAAAATTTCAACGAAACCTAGGTTCATCGAAATTTCAATGAACGTCGAGGATAAACTTTTAAAAATTTGAAAATTACACATCAAATTTTACAAGCACCCAACAATACATCAAATTATACATATTTCATCAGAAATTTTAGTTGGATTTTGCAGTCAAATGAGTTAGTGTCATATGCATTTCCTAAATCATGCTTCTTGAGGATCTTGCATGGTCCAAACTTCTTCATCTTCAACTTGTTGTATGTACCAACTAGAAACCTTTCCTTTCGTAAATGAATCATGACTTCATCTCCTACCTAGAACTCCTTATATCTCCTTTTCTAATTTTCCTTAGCCTTATACTAAGAGTTCATCTTATTGATATGCTTCTTCACCTCGTCATGCAAATTCTTCAGGTGCTCAACAAAATCTTCAACCTCAGCACTACTCTTCTCTCCTTTATTCATCTTTCTCATTTTAGAAACATTCCTCAAACTACTCCCATAAACAATATGGAATGGTGATTTACCAGTGCTCCTATTGACAGAATTGTTGTAAGCAAATTCTTCCTATGGCAAAATCAAATTGCATCCCTTTGGTTTATCTCCTACTAAGAATCTTAGAAGGTTACCAAAAATCTTATTGACCACCTTTGTTTGTCCATTAGTCTATGGATGGTGAGCATAACTAAACTTCAAACCTATCTTCAACTTCTACCATAATGTTCTCTAGAAATAACCAACAAATTTGGCATCTCTGTTTGAAACTATACTCTTCAATAGACCATGTAGTCTCGCTTCCTCTCTAAAAAACAACTCTGGAATATGAACAACATCACTAGTCTTATGACATAGAATGAAATGTGCCATCTTTGAAAATCTATCCACAACCATAAATATGGAATCATCCCCTCTCCATTTCCTCAGAAATCCAAGGAAAAAATGCATACTAATGTCCTCCCATGGCCTCTTAGGTACAATAATGGCTGATACAATCCAATATTTTGACATGTTCCTTTCACCATCTAACATACTCTACAACTTTGTACAAAATTATTCACATCTTGTTGTAACTACGGCCACTAATAATTTTCACTAACAAGAGCAATGGTCTTATCTCAACCAAAATGTCCAACCAATCCTCCACTATGCTTCTCCTTGATTAGATTCTCTCTCATAGAACTCCTTGGAATGCACAATTGGCTTCCTTTAAACAACATCCCATCTTGGATTAAGAAATCCAACCATCCTATCCTATCCAATGTAACAGGTTCCAAACAAGCCTTCCAAGCTTTTGCAAAGTCTGGATCTTCTGAATACAAACTCTTAAGTTCATTGAACCCAACAACCTCTATATGCATTTTTATCAATAATTTTTTCCTTCTATTCAAGGCATTTGCAACTCTGTTTGACCTTCCACTCATGTGCTTCAAAACAAAAGTATAACTCTACAAAAAATCAACCCATTTTAAGTGCATTTGATTCAACTTTCCTTGACTATTGAGATACTGCAAAGCCTGGTGATCAATATATAAAACAAATTATTTTGGAAACAAATAGTGTCTCCATTTATTTAAAGCTTGAACTATAGCATAAAACTCTTGATCATAGACAAAATATTTCTTCTTAGCATCATTTAACTTCTCACTAAAATAGGAAACATGCTTATCTTCTTGACTCAAAAAAGATCCTATGGTAGTGCCACTAGCATCACAATCTACCTAAAAAAACTTATTGAAATTTGGAAGTGCCAAAATAGGTTGCTCAGTAACTTTCTTCTTCAACATGTCAAAAATTTTGGCTGCTCTTGTAGTCCACTTAAACTCCTTTCTATCCCCTCTCATTGCTTCAATTAGAGGTGCACAATTACTACTAAAATTCTTAATAAACTTTATGTAAAAGCTTGCTAGACCATGAAATGATCTTACCTCTGTAACACTCCTTGGAGTAGGCCATTAAATGATATCTCTCACCTTCTTTGGATCTATTTTGAGACCCTCTATTGAAACAACAAATCCTAGACACACCAACTCTCTCTTCAAAAAACTGCATTTCTTCAAATTAATCAACAGCTTCTCCTCCCTTAGCTTCTCAAAAACTCTTCAGATATGCATCAAGTGCTCCTCCAATGTCTTATTGAAAATCATAATATCATCCAAATAAATAATAAAAAAAATTCCTAAAAATTATTTTAATACCTCATTCATAAGCCGCATAAATGTGCTTAGTACATTGGTTAGCCCAAAAGGCATGACTAACCACTCGTACAATCCCTCCTTATTTTTTAAGGCTTTCTTCCATTCATCTCCTTCTCTAATTCGAATCTGGTGATATCCACTCTTCAAATCTATCTCTATGAAGTACTCATCTCCACTCAAACAATCCATGATGTCATCCATCCTTGGTAAAGAAAATCTATACTTGATGGTGATCTTATTGATGTATTTGGAATTTGTACACATCCTCCATTCCCCATCCTTCTTTGGTGCTATTACTGTAGGTACTACACATGGAATCAAACTCTCTCTGATCAATCCCTTCTAGAACAACTCTTGCACTTGTCTTTTCAACTCTTCACTCTCTATTGGAGTCATACGATGAGCTTCCTTATTTGGAAAACTGGCTCTAGGAATCAAGTCCATTTGATGACTAATCTTTCTTACTGAAGGAAAAAATTTAGGTACAATATCATAAATAATAGCTTGAAACTCATTAAAGAAGTTTGAAACCTCTATAGGTACCTCATTAGTTTCTTCTTTATCAACTCTAGAGATCAGTGCAAAACACATATGCTCATGCCTCATAACTTCTAGGAAATTTCTTCCATCAACCAAATAAATTCTTGCATTACTGCATACATTTTCTTCTACCTCTTTCAAGGGCTTAAACTTATGATGAAATCCATCCTTTGTCAAAGAATAGATGGTGGCATGTCCATCATGTACTACTCGTTGATAAAACTGTCATGGTCTACCTAACAACATATGATAAACATCCATAGGCATAATATCACACAATACCTCATCATGTTAATTTTCAATCTTGAACTTTACTAGACATTGTTCATTTACCAAAGCTTTATTGTCCTTCTGCAACCAAGCAATCCAGTATGGATTTGGATGCCTTCTTCTCTCCAATTGCAACTTACTAACCATCTCTTCTAAAACAAGGTTATTAGTACTACCTCCAACAATAATAACATTGCAAACTTTACCTTCACACTTATATCTGGTATGAAAAAAATTCTTCCTTTGAGTTGGCTCTTTCTCCTCATTCAATAAGGCTCTTCTAGTAACAAGAACCTCTCCTCTTTTTGCATCCTCAAAATGTGAAGACTTAGCATCTTCATCTACATGTGCAACTTGTGCATTACCCTTAGGTCTTCTATTTTTCCTTCCTTGTTTTTGAGGACACTCCTATGCCCTATGCCCTTCTTCTCCACATTGGAAACAGGTTCCATGAAATCCTCCTCTCCCTGGTCCTCATATAGATCTCCCTCTTCCTCTTTGGTCTCCATTATGAGGATGATAGGTGTTATCTCCATTCTAGTTCTGGTTGCTACTATATCCTTTGTCCTTCTTTTGTTCTTCATTTCAAACTCCATATGACCATCCACTAATCCTTCCACCATGAACTCCACCTCTTTACTTAATTTCAAACCTCCTATTCAAATTCTCTTCTGCCTTCAAAGCAAATTGATATGCATCTTCAATGGTACACATTCTTATCAAACTCAACTCTTCTTGAATGCTTGACTTCAACCCATTTATGTAATGGAAAAATTTCTCCTTAATGGCCTCAAAATGACTTGTTCTGATAAAGACTCAATAGAATTCTTCTGTATACTCCTTAACATATTTTCCTGCTTGTTTCAACCCTTTCATCTTCTTCAACAAATCCAACTCAGTCCCCAGGAATGAATTATCTTTTAAATTTTTCCACCATTCAATCCCATCTTGTTATTCTCTCTTTTCCTCTTCTATTTCTTTCTAGTTGGACTTCTTTCCACCATATGTTATCATGGCATTTCAATTTGGCCTTTGTAATTTTGACCCTATATGGGTCTTCTATTTCCTCATACTCAAAATACTCTTCCATTTCATTGATCCAATCAATCAGCTCCTCTAGATTTAGGTTACCAAAAAATTAGAAATTTCTATCTTTAGCCTCTTTCCAATCTTGGAAATGGCCCTAATCAGTTTGACTTCTCTAGGATCCATTACATCTTGTGCTTCCTCTTCGAATGGCTCCTCATCTTCAGCCTCATCTTCACTTTCATCTCTTATTCTGACATCAACTCCCCTACATAGCTCCTCTTGTAGTGCTTGAAATGGTCTCTAGAGGGCTCTAAAACCCTCTTCTATTACCCCAACATTTCTCCCACCATAGTTTCTTCATTGAGGCATCTTTTCTTACAAACCCACAACCACAAGTCCTAGTGCAAACTACCTCATGTTCAATGATTTGTTTACACACTCAGGAAAACCTACACTGATACCACTTAATGAAGGGTACTCCCCTTACAATCTAAAACTCACAAAAATAAAAAATAATGGCACAAACAAAATGCAAGAAGGAAAGAAAATATTTTCTATTATCACTAAAATGAAAATGAAATTACAACATTGTATTTTCCATCACATCGGATTTCTGATTACATAAATCTGCAAATCTACAAATTGGAGCCACCATCCACTCTGCTCTAACCTCTTCTCTATATTACCCCTTTACATCGTTTATTTGGAAGGTGTAACTACCCTAGAATCATTTGGAAAGTTTAACTGCCCTAGAATCTTCTGGAAAGTGTAACTTCCACAAGAAGATATTTTGAAATTTTCTTTATTTTGGTATTACAACTTTACGGGGTCATAACTTTTGATCTGAACATCAGATTTTCTATTATAATACCTTTTCAAAAAGGTCTCGAGAAATATTGTATTAGAAAATAGGACCTAAGGGCCAACTACTTTCATTTTCCACCAATTTTCAGGTCCATCCGGAGCCTCTAAGTGCCTCAAAATTGAACCCGAAGGTTTTTACTAGGATTTTTGAAAATTAAAATTTTAATCTCTCAAATGAAAAATTGTATTAAAGTGATTTATTCACCTTTGACTTCAATTTTCCATTCTAGAGGTCTATGTAAGATTTCTCGTCCAACTGTGTATAAATGCAAACTTACTAAAATAGTAATCCTACCAAATTTGGCCCTTATTAAAAAGAAACAACATTTTTTTTGGGTGATGCAAGATTGCTCTTAGACCCTAGATGCTCCTACATCAGAAACCCTGTTAGAGTGTATGGATGAGAAGGTTTAAAAATATGTCAGACCAGTAACACAAGAGGTATTAAGAACCTAATATGTCATTGTTACATGAAATGTTTCAAAGATGACTTCCACACACATAGCAAAGCAAGTATTTTCCATGGTAGTATAACAAGACTATCTATAAACAACAAATCAAAATGACACTCAATTGTCCCCATTCCTTCTCTAAATTTCCATAAAAAATAGTAGAGTTGATCTAGAGTAGTTCTTAATTGTTTCATAGTTGTTTTGAGATGTTCCAAGTTGATTCAAAGTCGTTCTGAGACATTCCAAGTTAATTCAGAGGCATTATGAGTTGTTTTGGAGTCATTTTGAGACATTTCAGGTTTATTTTGAGTTTTTTTGAGACATTTTAAGCGTGTGATAAGTGTTAATTCAATTTTACATATCTACAACTTTATACTAGATTTATATATTATTCTAATATAAGGTTATAAAACTTATATATATTATATGCTTTATGAAGCATTTCCCATTTAAAAATAATTATAGTCAATATTATTAAATTATTAAATATTTATGAATGGCGGTTGTTGAATAGGTGTGACTAATATCCCTTCAGGTATATTTCTACCCCTTCTCCTTTATTTGGGGAGGTTCTCTCTCATTTGAGAGGGTGTGAATTTAGAGATTTATAGTGAATGATATCACTATGCACATTAGGTATTATTGACCATGTGGAAGTATGTAGAGGAGTGTCCCCAAGTTCAATCTATTTTTAATAGAATAAATTTTGCACTTGTGTTTTAATAATTTGAGGTTTTATGGGGTTTTTTACTCAGAAGACATTTCCTATGTAAAAGCCATGTAATGTGTTAAATCTATTCTTATATAATTCTCATTTTATTTATGATGATTAGTATCATAAGATCCTAAATTTAACATGGTATTAGAGCTAATTAGGTTGTGCTCATCATTTTCTATGTATATTCAAATTATTTAATTGTTTTCCTAAATTTCTTGTATCATCATGTTTGGACATGTAAGTTAACAAAAATATTTGTTAAGATTTGTAAAAAGTGCAGATTCATTTGAGAAATCTTGGAATGATTTCACCTTCTTAGATAGTTATGTGAGAAAATTTTAGCATAATTCCTTCAAACAAGGTTGGATTTCATTCTAGATAATTTTAAGTGCATATACTCAATTTGGTAATGTATGATTATTTTTGTGTATTATATTTCATAACCTAATTAATTAAAGTTTGTTTTTTCAAGATAGAATTTCTATATTATCACAAGAAAAATAAAACCTTCAAGAATCTTGATTTTTTATGTAATAAATGCATTACAAGATTTCTAGATATAAACAATATAAAATATTTCATGATATTTATAAATATTTTGTAGTGTATAAGTTGCGCCATACATATTACTTTCCTAATTTCTAAATAAATAATGAATGTGACACTGTACTATATTAATGCTCAAATAGATTTCCATATACAATAAATTTTATCTCATACCTATTACATTTGAAATTCAATTATAGAATGATATGTTGGACATTGGAAAAGCCACACCATTTCACCTAAAAAAGGTGAAAACCTTAATTAAATGGCAACTCATGCTTCCTATACTCTTATAAAATAGTTAAGTGTAAGGATTATAACTTGATAGAAGTTTGAACCCTATAATTTTCCACCACAATGACTATCAATTTGGCTACTAGATTTGTGATAAGTTTTACATTGCACAAAAACAATCAATTTTTTATGGATTTGGAGAAAAATTTATAACTAAATCTTTGGTCCTACAATTTACTAAGTATATCTATTTGCAATGGAAAATTATCCTAGGTTCAAAATTCTTGTATAAATAACTTCTAAGTAAATAAGAAACATTGAGCAATAGAAAGTATATAATCTATAATTTGTCATAAATATAAATGATGAGATGAAATTAAAGACAAAAAAGTGAGTATATCCAAATTTCAAACAATGTTCCCATATGGATACATCTCCTCAAAGATGGCTCATACTTCTTATACCTAATCAATTTTATAACTTCCATTTCCTTTCTCAAATATGACTCATACTTCTTATACCTAGTCAAATTTATAGGTTACATTGCCTTTCTCAAATATGACTTGTACTTCTTATACCTAGTTAATTTTATAGCTTTCATTTCCTTTTTCAATTCTTACCTAACGTGAAATTATCAGGTTTCCATGCATGTTATGTTTTTTCCTTTCATTATTTTTCTATCCATGCTCATAATGTAACAAATCTTATTGTCCACTGTAATTTCCATTATAAAACCATATTCTCATAAGGTGACACTCGTTTGTATTATGGAAAATTTATAGTAAGAATTGTTGAGAAATGATGGGAAATATCAAAGGGTTCCTTGTATATTGTCAAACTAGAGTTTCTTATTTATGCTTTGTAACCAACTGCACCATGTGTATATGTATATGTATATGTATATGTATATGCATATATATATATATGTATGTATGTATATGTATATATATACATATATGCCTCTATATATGCATGTATATACATACATATATATGTATATATGCATGTATACATGTATTTAACACACATATATGTATATATATATACATATAATGGTAAATTAGTCAGATGGTCTACCCTTTTCATGTCTCTATCTTCAAATGCTTTGAATTTAGTAAGTCATCCTACAAAACTCACAATTCAATTTTGATGCAAGAGTATCCTTGGTTGTGAGAGAATTTTTTATATTTTCCTAAGGTTTAATGGGTGATTTATTTAATATGGTAATTTGAAAGTATATAATAAAATAAATATTACATTATTACCCTTTTATTATTTTATTGCAAATTTTGGGAGTGGAGATAATTTAGGAGGGAACTTTAAGAAATTGTCAATTTTAAAAAATTTGAAAAAATAAATTTGGGTGTGAGATTTTGAGGGAGTTATAAGTTTGAATGATGCATTTATAAATTTAATTCATTCATTCATGAAAATGTGGGTACCCAAGGTGAGTTGGCAGGAGTTACATTGGAAACTGCCTAAAATCTAGGAATTGACTCCCATTTTGGCAATTTTGTTGGGAGTGGATTTATGAAAGAAATTTATATATTATGGAAAGTTTTTGGGATGGATTTTTGGATGCTTCTTCCCAAATTGGTCATGGATTTTTTCTAGAGAAGCTTTGGGAGCCTATTTTTGAAAATTGTAGGTAATTTGGACATAGTTTTGGTAGCCATTCTTGGCTAGATTTGGAGGGTGTTGTTGCAAGTGTGGTTCTTTTCCTGGGAGGGAATTGGAAATTATTATTGTAGGTTTATTTTAGGTTTGAGGATATATCTAAAATAGAAAATAATGTTACAATGATTACATGTTCATTGTATTTAATTTTCCAAAGAAAATTGTAGAAAGAAGAAAATTTGATGCTTTAAGAAGTTGAGGGTTTGAAGAGGCCATATCTATGAATAATTTTGTTGAGTGTATCATATTTGAAAGTAAAATTTTATATTTTATATATCAGTCCTTAGGGCTTCCATGATTGTAATTTATTATTTTTTTATTTCTTGTAACCCTAGTGATTGTTGGAAATATAAAATTTACAATCTTGTTGTTTTAACATTGTTTGAATCCATTTTGAGGAAGTGGTTTATTATGAATTTGAGGTGATTTTAGAGAGGTTGAAACCCTTACTTCATCAATGGTATCAGATTTGGTTGTTCCTGAGTGTGCAGGCAGAAGCATCGATGTGAGGCAGTTTGCACCAGGACTTGCAGGTAGAGAGTGTGGAAAAGTGTTTGAAAAAATGGCTTGGAAGCCAGGAGAATTTTTTGTGATGAAGAAATAATTTCTAGATCCACAAATAGAGAATAAAGAGCCTATCTAGAGGAGTAATTTATTCTGAACAAGGTGCAAAGTGAGTAGGAAATGTTGCAAAGTCATTGTGGACAGCGGTAGCACCAATAATATTGTATTTGAAGAGATGGTAGACAAGATAAAATTGAAAAGAATCAAGCATCCTAGCCCATACTACATTTATTGGTTGCAAGGAGATTTCCAGATATGGGTAAGTAAGCAATGTGTGATTGATTTAAAAATTCATAGATATAAGGATGTGATTGTATGTGATATAGTACCTATAGATATATGCCATGTTTTGTTGGGTAGACCATGGTTGTATGACCGTAGAGCTCTACATGATGGTAGGAAGTATACATAATAAAGGATGGGAAGAATATATTTTTAATCCTTTGTAGGATAGGCAAGAGGAGTGACAAAAGAAGTTGTAGCAGATAATAAGGATAGAAAGGAAAATAAAATGGGAAGGGTTGAATCTTGTTGTTCTTTAGGTATTGATATGTT
Organism: Sequoia sempervirens; assembly: GCA_007258455.2. Lineage (NCBI taxonomy): Eukaryota > Viridiplantae > Streptophyta > Pinopsida > Cupressales > Cupressaceae > Sequoia > Sequoia sempervirens. The sequence goes on from VDFB02260491.1 coordinate 39,304, forward strand.
TTCAAGTGAAACTTTGTGTGCAAGGAAGAAGGATGAAAAGGAAAATTGGGAAATCCTTGTTCAAAAGGATAAACAGGGAAAAGGGGAGGAAAGTGTAGCAATGATTAAGAATGATGAGTGTCCTTTGGAGGACTTGAAAGTAATGGAAAATAAAAGTGTAGCTAAGAGTGAAGGTGAAGAAGATATGGTAGCAAGCAATGGTGAAGAAAATGTTGAAGAGAAATATGTAATGCATAATATGTTTAATTTTTATGATGAATATGAGAGTGGATTTTGTGTATAGATGAAAATATTTCAATGATATAAAAGGAATGGAAAGTGTTCAAAGAAGGTGGAGTGAAGATTGCAACAAAAGGTAATGAGGTGAAATCAGATTTTGATGAATGCTTTGATGAGGTTGAGAATGATATTGCAATAAAGAATGAAGAAAAAGATGTTGGGGTAGCAAAAAAATGATGTAAATTTTCATTTTGAATTTAGTTTGAATGATTCTATACCTTCTTTGGTAAGTGTAGAAGAGGATTTCAAGCAAGAAGAGAGTATGTAGATGGAAATTTCTAATTTCCATGGAGTAGTAATTGCAGATTTGTATAAGGATGTAGTGGATTTTGATTGTTATTTGGATAATACATATTTTTATGTAGAATTTGTAGAGGATGTTGCAGGTGAAACTTGGTGGGTTGAATCCCACAAAAGTAGAGGATAATGTATGGTATTAGGAGGAGGATCATACATGGTGGATACAAGTGCATGAGAGGAGAGATGAATGGAGTGCAAAGTTGTCATAGAAGGAGGTTTCTTGTTCCAGATAAGTGTTGGAAGAAGAGAAAGAGGAAATTTTAGAAGAATAAGGAAGAATGGTAGATCCAAAGAAAACATATGGTCTTCAAATGTTCATGAGTTTTCAACTCATGAAACATTTCACTTACCCAGGGTGTTTGATGCAGGAGCATCCTGGGTTGTGAGAGAAATCTTGCATCAACCAAAAGAATGCGTTTAAATTTTAATATTTTCCTAAGGTTTGGTGGGTGATTTATTTAATATGGTAATTTCAAAGGATAGAATAAAATAAATATTAAATTATTACCCTATTATTATTTTATTGCAAATTATGGGAGTGGGGATAATTTAGGAGGGAACTTTGAGAAATTTTCAATTTTAAAAATTTGCAAAAATAGACTTGGGAGTGAGATTTGGAGGGATCTATAACTTTGAATGATTCATTTATAAATTTAATTAATTCATTCATGAAAATGTGGGCACCCAAGGTGAGTTAGTAGGAGTTGCATTGGAAACTACCTAAAATCTAGGAATTGACTCCCATTTTGGAAATTTTGGTGGGAGTGGATTTATGAAAGAATTTTCTACATTATGGAAAGTTTATGCGATGTATTTTTAAAGGTTTCTTCCCAAATTGGTTGTGGATTTTTTTTGAGAAGCTTTTGAAGCTTGTTTTTGAAGATTACAGGTAATTTGGACATGGTTTTGGTAGCCATTCTTGGCTAGATTTGGAAGGTTGTTGTTGCAAGCATGGTTCTTTTCTTGGGAGGGTGTTGGAAATTGTTATTTTAGGTTTATTTCAGGTTTTATGATATATCTACAGCAGAAAATAATGTTTCAAGGGTTACATGTTCATTGTATTTTGATTTTCCGAAGAAAATTGTAGAAAGAAGAAAAATTGATGCTCCAAGAAGTTGAGGGTTTGAAGAGGCCGTATCTATGAATAATTTTTTTGAGTGTCTCAGATTTGAAAGTTTGATTTTAGATGTTTTATATCAGTCTTTGGGGCTGCCATGATTGTAATTTAATTTTGTTTTGATTTCTTGTAACCTTGGTGATTGTTGGCAATAGAAAATGTACAATCTTGTTGTTGTTTGAACATTGTTTGAATCCATTTTGAGGAAATGGTTTATTATGAATTTGAGGTGATTTTTGAGAGGTTGAAACCCTTAATTCATCAAATTTATTACAAACTTTAAAGGAAACTCAACTTGTGCTTTCCCAAAATTCTTATTCTTGTCCTTCTCTACTAGTTGTTTTTCGTTATTGACAAGGAATGAAATGTCATCTTGAGCTATTTATAGATGAGAGTTACCTCTCTATCTTTGTTCAACACATTGTGTGGTGATACAAGGGATACATTTTCCATTCACTTATGATTTCATCTTGGGTCATGCAAGAAAAAACATATTACAAGTATTAAAATCTATCATGTCACTTGTTTTAATTAATTTTTTTTTAAAACTATCTATTTGATAGTCTTTGGAAGAAACATATTCCTATGTAATTCCATTGTTGTTGGATTTGTAAAAAGTGGGTTCATTTAAATTCCTTTAGAAACTTGGTGTAGTAGCTTTCTTCATCTAATCTCCAAGTATGTTGAATTTTGTTTGTCCTTGTCAATTTATGAAGGATTTATTAATCCATTATTTTTGAGGTCTCTTTCCTTACTTATATTTGATTTTTTTGAAGGGCCTTATTGAAGAAGCAATATCTTTGTCATATTATCATTATTGTCCTTGTAATCAAGGGTTTAGCTTAGGGGTTTTTTGGGCATTTGGAAATTTTCCTTACACATTTATGGTGTGATTTTCCCATTGGGTGTATCCATTTTTTTAATTGGTAGGATTTAGTTCTTTTGTTCCTTTTGCTAAACATAAATTTTACTATTGAATGAAAGTATTTATTTATTTGTGTAACATTTTAAGTAGTTAAATTTGTGATCTATTATAAATGTTATAGTATTTAATTGGTAATATTGTATGGATAGAAGTTATGGTTTTTGTTTGTAAAGTTTAATTATGTAGGTTTCTTAAGTTAGATGGAAGTTACAATTCTTATTCTTAAGATGTCAAAGTACTTTAAGATTATGATTCACCTTACAAAACTACATGAAAGCTATAAAAGGCTCTTGGAAAAGCTTTATTTTACAAAGTGGATGGGGTCCATAGTTCTTATATTTAACATATCAAATACCTATAATTTTCCTTATCTAAACACACAAAATGAAAGTCATGAGATACTAATTATCTAACCTTACGGAAAAAAATTCATGTGTTCTTGTAAATCTCAAGTAGGAAAGACTCTATGAGGTAGACAAAATTCACAAATTATTATTCCCTGAATCTAAAAAACTTAAGATATTTAGCATGCCTTATATAAATGAAAGGTAAGTATGCATTATGCAATGCTTAGCGTGGAATCAAGTAAATAAAATATGCGTATTGAGTTAAATGTTGGTAACAAAACTCTTTTATGAGTATGAATGGTTTGTCATAGTAATATGGAATTTGTAAGCCATTAATTTTAAAACCTCAAGCATACAAGGCTCGTGAGAGTAATATGGAAGTCATAAACCCTTGTAAAACCTAACAATGAGAGAATTCTTGAGTTACACCATGTTTGTGGGCTAACAACACAAATGATAGTCAAACTATATGAGCCTAAATTTGACAAGTGAAACTTGCATGTCAATATATAGTGGGATAATTATCCATTTGAAATCACCATTTTATTCACAAACCAATACAATAATATTTTGATGGCCGTGACATATTTAGATATGAATTATTTTTAAAAAAATTATGTAGTCACATGATACCCTCTATCCTCTATTTTTATGAATAGATCATTTGATTTTGGATTTTGAAGAAACACAAACACATACATACATACATACATACATACCTATGTATGTATGCATATAAATTTTATAGTTTCATATTTATGATTAAGTATTCATACTTTAGATATACCAAATGTTAGGTTGTCCTCCCAAGTCTATCCTCCCCTATTGCCAAATACAAGATTATCATGTAAATTCATTCTTGAAGAGATTTCACTTGCTATTTGTTTTAGGCTTTTAAGCTTAACATTTGTAATATTTATTCATAAGATTTAAGTGCCCCTTCCATGTCTCACTTAATGAATGTATATAATTTATATACAATATGAAAAAGTAGTTGATGGACCCAAGGAGGTCGTGTTTGGTTCATGAATATTCTCACCACTTAAAAAGGATTAGTGTAGTTTTAAATAGATTTGTTCAAAAATATTTGATACAGTTTAATATTAGTATGAGTTGCATACATCCTCTAAATTTATTAGGTATAATTCACCTACTTTTAATGGGTGGTTTTCCTAATAAATTGTCTGAGGAGCAAGCTTGGAAATGATAGCTTTCCCATTGCTTAATTTTCTAATGGATCATTACTATGTGTTTAGTAACATGATATCTTTTTCTTGAAAGAAACATGAAAAAATAAATTCATACTTATGTTCATGAAAATCTCCTATTATCTCCCTGTTAATTATAATTATATTATCTATAATCAAATTGACTATATTCTATATTTATGAGGAATAATATATGCCAATTGGTTATTAACAAATACATATAATTAATCATGGCCTTTATTTTTCCTACACTAAGAATTGATTTTATTTGATTGTTGTTCTATTAACTATGTTAGTGACTCTATTTTCTATCATAGACTATGTCTAAAATAAATGATGCGAGTATTGTTCCATGGATGGAGTAATACTTAAGAAAAACTATCTTCTATGGATTTTTTTTATCAAAATTCTAAATACAAAAGTAACTCCAAAATAATCGATTTGGATTTGAAGATTTATGGTAGAGTTTCATCTAGGTGCTCGTAAATCTACCACCTTAATACTAGAGTTACTCTTACCAAAGACTCCTATTTCAAAAAATAAGAGAGAAAAAAACATTGAAGATCATGGCCACTTCACTCAAAAAAATGTATTACATCATGAAAGTTCTCTTCAAATATATTAATCTAAATATCTAGTGGCATACTATGATCAAGAAGAAATAGATTGGAATTTTAACCATCACATATCAAAAACCTCTATGCAGTGATTGACTTTAAGGTGATGCCATTTAGGGGGAGTGTGCATGTTTATAACACCTCCTAGCAAATAAATCCTGGATGTAAAGCCTAATAGGAATAAAAAATGATATTTAGGCATTATACAATATAAATTCAATTGAATACTTGGTCATAAGGAGTTTCTGTTAAGGGGGAGTATACATAACAATGACATCTCTAGATATAAGACCTCGAGCATGAAATAAGACTTGTATGCATTTTAACACCTTAGGATGGCTAAATCCTTGGATAAAAGACTTAACAAGCATAACCTAAGAACTCTACACATTATATTATGATTCATATGAGAATCTATTAAAGTTCTTCTCTGTAAATATTTCACTTATAAAATCATTGTATTAAGTCTTATGGGCACACTATATTAAGTCTTACAAGCACATTATATTAAGTCCTATGATCACATTATATTAATTCCTATGAGAACATTCTATTAAGTTCCACATGCACATTTTGTTAAGTCCTATTAGCACATTGTATTAAGTCCAATGAGCAATATGTAACATGAACCTAGGGTGAGGTTGATTTGAGGAGACTTGGGTAAAACCTCATATATAGTAGCTTTTTAAAACCCTAGGATTATAAATTATGACAATATGATTTTCATGTAGTTTGAAATACATGCTCTTTATTTTGACATATATTTGTGTCCATATTTATCATTCTCAAAGAAGACCTACATTATTGGGGTACTTCAATTTTCATTTTAAGGAAATTCACATATGATGCCCCTATTAACATACTAGGGTTAAGCTTAATTTTGATGGGGGGGGCTAGGCGAGGGATGATAGTTGGAGGAGGTATTATCAAGGATCATACTAGCTGCCTGGTGGCTACCTATGCTAGGAGATTGAATGATCATACTAGCTACCAGGCTGAAGGAATGGCTCTCCTTTGGGGTCTTAAGAATGTGTTGTCACTCGGCGTCAAGACCATGGAAATTGAAGGTGACTCGATGCTAATTGTGGAAGCCACTAAAGGCAAGATGAAGGTGGGATGGTCTCTAAAATGTATTATGGAGGACATTTTCTCTCTCCTAAATGGTATTCATGACTTTTATATTCACCATGTCTTTAGAGAGGGGAATGCGACTGCTGACACCATGGCAATGGTGGGTCTTGATATTGAAGGGCTTCGGTGTTGGTGAAAAGTGGATTTTTTTCCACCCTCGGCCATGGTGTGTTTTAAGGATGATCTCAAACATCTAAATGCTGAGTCTTAGAAGGTGCTTGCTTATTTTAGCTAGGCTCCTACTAACTTTGGTTAGTACTTTTGGCGGGAGCATGACTTTGAATATTTGGCTACTTTGTGAGGTGATGGACATCATGTGTTTTTCTGACGACATGTACAGAATCTTGAGGGCCAATGGTATGGCGAATCATTCTTCCCCTATGGTTCGGTGGAGTCATCATTTTTTTAACCTCCTAAATTTTTGTGTTTAACTTTTCAAGTTAACAGAATTTATGAGATTTTTTGTGATGGCTAAGTATTATGCCGATATCATGTCCTTATGGGCCATGGGTGATTCACATGAGGGAGCTGCTACCTTTGCGCAGATTGTGAGATGTGGCATTTATTGCCTTCATTTTTTACATTTTTGGTCACATTCCACCAATCTTTTCCCTTTTGATGCTTCTAGATTTGTTTACCAGCTCTTGTGCCCTGGTTTTCCTATTTTGGTGGCTGGTGAAGTTGGTGTGGGCTTTATGGGTGGGGACAAAGTGCGTGTGGAGCCAGACAGGTGTGACGAGTGGAAGGTGGATGCCACAGTTTGGCACATTTGCAAAGAAGGTGGAATTACCTAGTATATGGAGGCCATGACTAGTCATGATGAGGGCTTGTCTACTAAGTTTTTCACCTCTTGGAATGATGGTAGGGTTACCATCGGTGGAATTTCCTTTGAAGTTTTTGAGGAGGTTATTGCCAGAGTTATGGGGCTTTTGAATAATGGTCAAACTTGGAGGAAAACTACGAAGGTGTCAGACCATATTAGTCTGAACCAGTTCTTTCGCGATGGGGAGAAACCTATCAAGTTGAGGGGTGGCTTTGACCATGAAGCACTACTGGAGCCATGGGATAGAGTGTGTATGGTGATCATGAAGTACTTCATGCTGGAAGGAAGGTATGGGGTCTACACTATTACCACTTTAATTTCCTAAACCACCTTCGGAACCACCAGCATATCTCCATTCCTTTTTTCCTATTTCATGCTCTTGATAGCATTGTGGCGGAGTTCAATGAAGCCTCAATTTCTAGAAAAAATTATACTATCCTACACTAAGGCCTTATGTCTAGGCTCTATAATTTTCATATGGTCCTTTGCCCTGCTCGACCTATCACTGTGTAAGAAGTCTCATCTCTCCCTGCGCTTGATGAAACCCCAGTTTCCTCTACTCCCCCTTCTGCTAGCATTTTGGATACGTCAGGCTCGAGTATGCAAAAATTCCTAAAAAACTTGAAAGCCCTTCCCCATGGTATGTCCTTGCCAAGAGCTCAAGGGATGCAGGTAAAGAAAAGAAGCATCTTGCCCCCACCCCATGACCTAAAGCTAAAGCCTCTAAGAAAACTAAATTTTTCCTTCATCAAATTGACTCTGACATTGAAATAACTGATGAATCCAACAGCCCCCATAGATCTCATAGACTGGTCCTTAAGAAGGACAAGGTGGGAATTCTTAAGGAGGCCTCGAATACAGAGAATGAGAATGAGAGTGACAATGAAAGCTAGGAGAAAAAGGTGGTGGGTGGGGATGACCAATCTGTCTTGGTTAATAGCACATCCCATGTGTTTGAAAGCCTGAAGAAGGGCCCTACTAGTGCCCATGTGATGGAAATTAACCCCCAGGCATCTATTGTTGATAAGGGAAAAGCCTCCTTGCTGGAAAATCCCAATCAGAAAGTGATAGCCTGGGAAGAGGTTGGAAAGCTGAAAGGGAGAATGGAGAAACTGGAGAAAAAGGTTCAGGATGTGTTGCACTTTTCCCTGAAGGTCATGCACAGGTTGGCTACCAGTCTATGCTTGTTGTAGAAGGACAAGTCCATGGTTGATAGTGAAGATGATGTTGGTTTTAAGGTGTTGCTTGAGTTCCTCACGGTGGATTGGGCTACTGCTATCTAGGGAAATCCTTGCAGGGAGGAAAAAACTAGGCCTTTGGGTCTTTCTATTTTTCAATTTCTCTATGACTGTTTATTTGTTAATGTTGTTTCTTTGGTTTGACCCATGGGGGTCTTTGGACTCATTTACTGCGTATCATGCTTGCATGATGGACTATGTTTATTTATTGTTGTTTTTTTGGTTTTTGATATTACTTGTTGTGGGTGATGGCTCGGTGTTCTCTGTTGTCACTGTGCTGTTAATGTGCTTACTCTGGATAGCCTTTGGTGCCTTGTTATGATGGGGAAACACCCTTGTTTTTTCTTCTTTTTATGTCAAAAACATTAAGGGATAATATTAGAACATACTTTTATTAGGTGTCATACGCTTATAACATTTATAAATTATTCTAATATAAGGTTATAAATGTTATATATTATATGCTTTATTAAGTATTTCCCATTTAAAATAATTATAGTCTAATCACTATTAGATTATTATTTATTTATGAATGGGGATTGTTGAATAGGTGTGACTAATACCTATTTAGGTTCTTTTCCACCCTTTCCCCTTTACTTAAGGAGGTTCTCTATCATTTGATTAGGTGTGAATTTAAAGATTTATAGTGAATCATATCACTATGCACAAGAGGTATTATTTTCCATGTTGAAGTATGTAGAGGAGTGTCCTCAAGTTTAATCTTTTTTTAATAGACTATATTGTCTAAGTGGTTTAATAAAATGATGCTTTATGGGGTGTTTTTACTTGAAAGAGATTTCTCCATGTATATGGTGTTTAATTTATTAAATCTATGCTTGTATGATTTTTGCTTTATTTATTTTTATTTTATTTATAATGATTAATAGATCCTAAGATCCTAATTTCTAACACTCATGATCTGACCTTTTCCTCTTCCTAACTTCCACTTCTTATTCTCATAATTTTAAAAAAAAAAAAATTAAAATAAGCCTTATAAGAAGAATTCTAAGAATAAGTATAGTAAGGATGAGCTACAAGATAATGTGAATGATCTAGTGCAATTTTTATCTCTTCCCATTTGTTCCCTTGATTTTTTGCTATTTTATTTAAACCTAATCCTAATTTATTATTTAAAAAGCTAACCAATTCATATTTATCCATCATGTAAAAATATATTGGATTTAATATTCTTGCATTGCCTCTTACTCATCAAATTTATACTTCTCTTCCTCACCCTTAGAGCTATGATATTAAGGTTTTTGTGAATATCATCATATTCCTAGACATGATACGCATGGATGTATAATCTTAAAGCATAACATATGGGGCCTAATTGATTCTAATGTTGTTCATGTTGAAATATTAAATCATTAAGGAAATAATTTCATGTTTCAAACAAATTAAAATTTATAGAGATGACTAATTATCTTCAACATTTTACATGACACAAATTATTGCCTAATAAAAGATACGATTGAAAAATAACACAAGAGAATCATCTACTAAAAGAGATGTTATAAAAATGAAAATCGGTTGTCAAAACTATGATGTACATCTAAATAATTTTGTGGATATGAATCAAACATATTTTTTCTCCAAATTTGTAGAGATGCATCCTCAAATAAAAAATATTTAAAGGTATTTTGAAACGAAAAAAAATCAAAAAAAATCACACATAAAATTGTTATTTTAGAGCACACATTAAATTTTCCAATCATTATGATGTTTATCGATATGTGTGCATATATTTGAATATTAATGAGATTTTACAGGATTGTATCATAAAAGTTCCACCTAGGTTGTCAAGAGATTTAATTTTGAACATTTTATGTGAAAGAGTGGATGGAAAATTATTCTAAAAGAAATCATGTTTGGAAGAAAGATGTGATAGTTGTGATGGATTGCAACATTTGTCAAATTGTGTACACATGGAAAATACACCTACAATTAAAAATGAACAAGTAAGTTTTAGAAAATATAATTCAAGGGAATACAATCTAAAAGATGGTAAAGAAGCAAAAATGTGTGAATTAGTGAGTGAAAAATTCTAGTATTTTAATTTATGTCTATTTCTAAGAGAATATAGTGTATGCGTATGCAATACATACCCACAAAGATCAATAGTTAGACTTGAAATTTAATTTATCTAAGGACACATTTCCACTTGGTACTATCATTTCAATTGTATAATATGTAGATAATTATATACTACAACTACAAAATGAGGTTCAATCATAGTACTACAATTCCACCCAGGTTGCTATATTTTTGCATATAGTATTCATGAGCACACACTTGAAAATATAGAGGAAGATAGGAATATCTTAAGGGAGTATATCAATTTTTATATCAATGATGATCTAACACATTTTATAAAGTTTGTGCAAGAACATCACATTTGGTAGCGTATTATATAGTTAAATAATTGTGCATCACAATTCAAAAACTAATGGATTTTTTATTGGTTGAGTAAGATACATAAAATCAAAAGACAACCAACATATATTTTAAAAATACCTACTCCTTCTGACTCTCTTATTATTTTTCTTTTACTTGATTAAATGGTCATCGCTTGATGTTTATTGTTGTGCTTTCCAATTATTAAAGCCATTTCAGTTTAGTTGCTTCTCATAATTTAATTTACTATCATAGATTCTAGATCCTTCTTCTTTTCCTAAAATCTTTAGAGACTTTATCTCCAATCTTCAACTAGTGAAGATGGACTTTAATTTGAGCAGCTCTAGTAGTATATTGGTGGATCTTAGCTATGTATAGTTGCAAAGCAAGATCAAAAGGCTAAGCTTCCAATGTGATTGTGGCTTCATGGGACTTTGAGGTGGTGGTGTCATATGAATAGTAGTGGAAATGGGATAGTTGTTTCATATAGATTCCACCAATCAATTTAGCATGTCTAATGCATATCATGGGGTTCCAAGTTCCAAACACATCAAATATGGGCCAACATGGTTTCATGGGTTACTAGTGACATGTTAAAAAAATCAAGACTTCTTAACCTTAAGTTTAGAAAATTACTATTTATTGATGACGATTTTACTCACAACAACATGGCGAATAAATTCTTCATAGATAAATTGTAAAGAGCTTATCCTTCTTGAAAGATATGGAACAAAGACAATATAAAAGGGGAATCTACTTTAATAGGAAAAGATTGAATCATTTCAACCCCAAGTCTCTGGTAATTAGGTCTTGATTGTACTAGGTTCACTCTTAGGTATAATGTGATATTGTTGTTAATCTCAAAGGGAAAATAGTTGATTGAAATCATATATATCCGACACTGAGTTTTCACTTGGAACTTAAGAACTATCATGAAATTGAAAGATTTAAAATAGTATTTCATGAACATTAACAATTTCTTTGCTATCACTTAAGTAAATTTAGCATTAACCATTCAACAATTTCATATAAAACAAAAGATTTTCAATAAATTTCCATCCATTCACTTATTTTTTTGGAACATTTTCAAGGAATTTAAACATCTATTCTAAAATAGAGCATAAAAATACTAAAAATTAATATTTTCTCTTAGTTATTCTCCATGCATACCCCAAAGAATTAACTAAAATAGAGCAAACCACTTTATACTTCACTAGAATGGTTCACAGCTACATATAAAACAATACAAGCTTTTAAAGAAAGGGGTTTTAGTTTAGACACTGAGTAGGTTCTGCATGCATCCTTAAACAACATAGCACACAGTCTTGTTCGACTAAACTAACAAAACTAGCTGCAAAATATTCATGAGATAGGTAGTTATCTAATTGGATCTGATATTAATCAATTTCTATGTGCACACAAAGTTTTACACCAAAATGATTCAGAAAACAAGAAAAAAGAACAAAACTTAAAGAATTTTTAGCTCTTCCAACATCCACAAATTCTGAACTTAAAAAAAAAGATCCTCTGGCCTTTTATAGAACACAAGGCACAAGTAGGATAAGGAAAATACATGAGAGGAAATACAAGGGACCAATCACATCAAGGCACATTGAATGTAGTGACTGATAAGAGAATTTCAATCAAATTCAACGAAGGTCAACTCCAATCACATTGAAGATCTTTGGGTTTTAGTCTTTAATCATTAGGGTTCCTTTTTAGAACCAAACAAATTAGCTCAAACACAATGTAGAAACTTCCCACAAAATCAAAGTGATCAGGTGGAATTTGTTCCCCTACACTTCAGGTTCTTCCTCCATTTGAACATTCCAAGAATGAGCCACCCCCAGAATAGGTACACTTCTTTTCCATATGCTTGAACTCCAACATCTTGGGATCCTAGTATTTGACACATCTTTGCAACAAACTCTATTCTAGCATGAGCTTGTTGTAAGGAAAGCAGAGGTGCGGAAACACTTTCCTAATGTCAAAACCACAAGGGAGTAAGTAGTCAATACTTTTAATTTTCTAACTACAGTCCAAATAAGACACACATGCAATATCTACAGAAATAGAGAAGATACTCAAAGATAATGAACAACAGATTTACGTGGGAAAACCCTTTCAGGAAAAAACCCACCACACCAAACTGAATCTCTTTGTATTATAGTAACAAAATATTACATACAATTCAGAGATCCAACTCTCTAGTTATCAATTCTCAGAAGCTACATTCACTATTCATCAGTTATAGAAAAAAACTCTCAACAATTCTATTCACTCATTGTCACAGTCTCAATAGAATTGATCTGCTTTAAACTAATCACATTCTGATTTTGCCATCTGTGCATCCTTATCCACCAGATCTCCATTCAAGAAAGTTTCCATGCCGATACATATTTTTTGTTGCAAGCTGTCTTTGTCCAGCATCGCAGCAGTTACAAAAAATCCAACTATCATTCAGTTTGAAAAAACTATTTCCTCTGATTGGTTTAGCGGGATGCCACATAGGATGGTCACACAGTCAATGGAATTCAAACTTTGTTGGCATATCTGTGAGACACTCACAGTGTCTCCCCAATGCCACAAAGTTTCTCTATCGATATCGACTTTAAGTCTCCAGTAGTCAGCAAGACAACAAAGAAGTTATACTGAAACCATCAATGTCCATTTTGTTCCTATCCGCAAAGGTTTGCCTTATCGGCGATACTCATATCGAATGCATAAGTCACAACGATCAGACATTCCATCAGCAAGACACTTCGTTCTCGCCAAGACCTCATGTTGAGTTCACAAGTCACACTGATGAGGTTTCCATTCGGTGAGACATTCGCTTTTCGGAGAGACTCATATCGAAGTCTTTAGTCACAATGATAAGCTATTCCTTTTGGAAAGACATACTGATCTCCCCAAGACTTTCTACCGACAACCTTATATTACTCTGAAGCCTTTCACCTATCGGCAAGACCCCCATGGTTTCGGTGAGACATCATACCAAAACAAATTTTTCACCAAAAGTCACACTGTCGCCAAGACTCATGTCTATCACCATGACTTTTCTCCAAGCTCCCTAAGTCTTACCGAAGACTTACTATTGGCAAGACTCATGACTTTCACCAAGACTTCTCAGTGAAGTCTTTTGTCACCTTGAAGACCATGAGACATCTCCCATCAGCGTGACCTAACCAAGTCGCTAGGACTTCCTAGCAAAGTCTTTTGTCACTGCGAAGAACTCTCGTCGGCGTGACCAAGCTGCATCGTTGAGACATCTCCCTGCGACCTCTGTGTTACACCAATAGCTTTAAGCTATCGGTGAGAGATCCACCAATCACTGGGACCTCTCCCTGACACCTGAGTTAGCCTGATAAGATCACAATGTCACCCAAAGAAATTTTTTCGCCAAAAGGTCATGTCAAATGCTGAAAGTCACAATGATAGTCTTGTCGGAAAGACATCAACCCTGTCACACTGATATGAACATTTTAGAACCTCATAACAGTTAGTCAGCTAGAAATCTGTGATGTCACACTGAATTTTCCTTCAAAGAGTTTCTTGTCAGTAAGGATTGAGGCTCACATTCCAACAAGCTCCCACTTGATGAAGATCTTACTGATACCTCCAGTGCATAAACAAACTACTGAAAATCATGGGCCAAGAGGCCCATCGAACTGGCACACCACCTAAACTTGTCTATGCTCACAGGCTTCGTCAGTGCATCTACAACATTCTCCAGAGTATCCACTTTCTCCAAAGAGACCTTTCCATCCTCCACCATATCTCATACAAAGTGATATGTACATCTATATGTTTTTTCCTAGCATGGAAAGTAGGATTCTTTGCCAAACATATAGCACTCTGACTGTCACAATAAATAGTAATCTTTCCTGCATCAAAACCAATGTTAGAACACAAATGTTTTAACCAGATTGCTTCTTTACAGGCATGTGTTGCTGCCATGTATTCTGCCTCTATAGTGGACAAAGCGACTACAGCTTGCTGCTTGCTCATCCAACTTACTGCACCACCATTCATCATGAAGATATATCCACTGGTGGATCTTATGCTGTCAATGTCCCCTGCCCAATCAGATTCCACATAACCTCGAATACTGAGAATCTTCTATAATTCAACCAAGTTGCCACGGTAACACAAAGCAAAGTCTGAAGTACCCTTCAGATATCTAAACACTCTCTTCACTTCATCCCAATGTGTCCTTCCAGGATTTTCCATGAACCGACTAAGAACTCCCACTGCTTGGGCAATGTCTGGCCTTGTACAGACCATAGCATACATGAGACTACCAACTGCACTTGCATAAGGAACACTGGTCATGTCCTCCATTCAGTAGGAGTTTTTGGGAAATCCTCAACAGATAGCTTTGTTCCCTGTGTAACTAGAACAACTAGCTGCTTGCACTCAGTCATACAAAATCTTTCTAGAATAGTCATGATGTACTTACTCTGACTGAGCCAAAGTTTTCTATTCTTCCTATCCTTGGTTATTTCCATTCCCAGAATGTACCCTGCTGCACCAAGATCTTTCATCTTGAACTTTGTAGACAACTAAGACTTAAGACCAGAAATCATCAGCTTACTATTGCCTATGAACATCATATCATCAACATAGAGTGCAATAATAAGGACTTGATCACTTTCAGCTTTGTAATACACACAGTGATCACATTTTGATCTTACAAATCCCAATGACAAAACAAATGTGTCAAACTTTTGGTACCACATTCTAGGGGACTGTTTTAAACCACACAGAGATTTCTTTAACTTACAAACCAGTCTTTCTTTACCTTTTTTCACAAAGTGCTCCGGTTGGGACATATAAATTTCTTCTTCAAGATCACCATGAAGAAATGTTGTCTTCACATCCATATGCTCAATTTCTAAATCATACGCAGCTAAAAGTGACAAAAGAAATCTAATGGATGTCAGCTTAGCTACAGGAGAAAAGATTTCTCCATAATCAATTCTCTCTACCTGGGAATACCCTTTCGCAACCAGCCTTGCTTTATATTTTTCCACACTACCGTCCAGACCTATTTTATTTTTAAAAACCCATTTGTAGCCCACAAATTTTCTACCTTTAGGCAATGGCACCAAACTCCAGGTATCATTCTTGTCTAATGATGCCATCTCTTCGTTCATGGCTTCCAACCAAGAGTTTGAATCCGACATTTTAAATGCCTCTTTCACAATCCTAGGTCCATCAATGCTAGAAATTAAAGCATAGGCACAAGTAGACTCAATTAAACAAAACCCATACCTATCAGGTTGCTTTCTTTCATGAGTTGACCTCCTCATAGGTTGAGGCTGAGGTGGTTCTTCATCTTCATCAGAACTTTCAGAACTACTTGAGCTCTCCTTAGTATCAGGTACATTTTGATTTTTCAATTCCCCTTTATCTGGTGTCAGAGGAATTGCTGCTACATCCTTTTCATTTTCTAATTTCTTCTCTGACTGCAGATCCAAAGTAGAAGGTTTTAGCTCAACGCTTCTGCTGTGCAAAACCTTCTCAGTCTCAAGATTCCAAAGCTTATATCCTTTTATGCTAGCACTATAGCCTATAAATATACACTTTACAGCTTTGTTTTCCAACTTGGATCTTTTTTCAAATGGCACATATGCATATGCCTCACAACCAAAGACACGAATATGTCTCAGAGAGGGCTTCTTTCCAGACCATGCTTCCAAAGGCGTCTTCTCAACAAGAGAAGAGTTAGGAGAGTGATTTACCAAGTAACATGTTGTAGAGAATGCTTTAGCCTAGAACTTCTCCTCTAAGCCAGCACTGCTTAGCATACTTCGTGCTCTTTCCATTATTGTCATGTTGAACCTTTCAACAACTTTATTTTTTTGTGGAGTGTAAGGTGTAGTCTTGTGTCTTTTGATCCCATGATCTTTACAGTACCTTTCAAATTCATCTAAATAGAACTCACTGCCATTGTCAGTCCTTAAACATTTTATTTTTCTACCAATCTAATTTTCTACAAGGTTTTTAAATTCCTTAAACCAACTAAATACTTCTTATTTACTTTTTAGAAAATAAACAAATGCTCTTCTTAAATAATCATCAATAAACGACACATAGTATCTTGATTTAGACAAAGAAGAAACATTCACTAGACCAAACACATCAAAATGAATATAATCAAGCAAACCAGAAGATTTGTGAGGACTGGAATAAAATGAAACACGGTGTTGCTTTCCATATATGCAATGTTCACAAAAATCAAACTCAAGGTTACAATCTTCGAGCCCTTCTACCAGGCTTTTATTTTTCAAGGTTTTTAAACCTTTCTCACCAATGTGGCCTAGCCTATGATGCTAGAGCATAGTCTTCTCTGATGGAAGTTTAATCTCCATGGAATTTACACCATCAGGAATGTTTTCCTTCTTTTCTTCATGAGCAACCTTAAGTGACTTTGTAGAGACACTATTGCATTGAACAGTAGTGCATCCAGCTTGTACAGAGTACTAATTCGAGCACCCCTAGCTAGCACCATAGACCCTCTAGTCATCTTGCAGCCATTTCTAGAGAACATGACTTGTACTCCGATATCATTAAGCTTACTTACAGAAAGTATATTTTGAGCCAGACCTGGTATATGCATCACATCATTGATTCCTTTCACTCTTCCATTAGGGAATTGAATTCTGACTCTTCCACGACCAACAATTTCCAAAGATGAATCACTTGTAAGGTATACCTTTCCACCATTGTATTTTTCATACTTCATGAACCAATCTCTATGAGATGTCATGTGGAAAGATGCTCCATAATCAATCAGCTAGACATCATCTGATGCCTGTGTAGCCAAAGCTGCAATGAAAGCATCTGCATCACTCTGTGAAGAATCATTTCCAGAAGAGTTCTTCTTCTTCTTTTCCTCCTTGCAATCTTTTTGGACATGACCAGGTTGCCCATAATTCCAGCATTTCACTTTGGACTTCTTGCCAGGAGATTTTGATCTCCCTTCCAATTTTGATATGGACTTCTTGTCCTTCTTCTTTCCTTTCTCCTTTGGTCTACCTCTGATAGCTAGAGACTCCTTTGCCATCTCAAAAGACTTTCTTCTCATTTCTTTTGATAACAGAGAAGCAAAAAAATCTTCCATCTTGAATGTGGACGTTGTACTCCCTATAGCCATCACCAAATGATCCCAAGAATCAGGCAGAGAACATAGCAACAGCATGCAATGATCTTCATCTTCAATCTTCACACCCACATATGTCAACTAAGCATTCAGCATGTTGAAAGCATTTAAGTGATCAGCAATAGACCCTCCTTCTTGCATTCTCAAAGAGTATAGCTTCTTCCTCAAGAACAACTTGTTCACCAAGGACTTTCCTTGATAAATAGATGCTAATATTTTCCACAAGGAAGATGTAGTCTTTTCTTCATGTACATTCAGAAGAATAGAATCTGCTAAATAGAGGCTTATCATCCCTTTTGATTTTCTATCTACCAGGTCTCAATCCTCTTGCTTCATGCCTTGAGGCATTGTTCCAGACACATCAGTCCAAAGATCACGATCCACTAATAGATCTTCCATCTTGAGTTTCCACAACTCAAAGTTTCTGCCATTGAATTTCTCTATCTCCATCTTTCTGGATGTGCTTGCCATCTTAAACTGTAATTAAATTGTCAGACCTTTACCAGACTCCCACTGAAAAGGATTTAACACAAAAAACCCAACCCACTCACAAGGACAACACAACTGGCCAGGATCTGATACCACTTGTAAGGAAATCAGAGGTGTGGAAACACTTTCCTAATGTCAAAACCACAGGGGAGTAAGCAGTCAGTACTTTTAATTTTCTAACTATAGTCCAAATAAGACACACATGCAAGATCTACAAAAATAGAGAAGATACTCAAAGATAATGAACAACAGATTTACATGGGAAAACCCTTTTGGGAAAAAACCCACCATACCAAACTAAATCTCTTTGTATTATAGTAACAAAATATTACATACAATTCAGAGATCCAACTCTCTAGTTATCAGTTCTTAGAAGCTACATTCACTGTTCATCAGTTACAAAAAAATACTCTCAACAATTCTATTCACTCATCGTCACAGTCTCAACAGAATTGATCTGCTTTAAACTAATCACATTCTGATTTTGCCATCTATGCATCCTTATCCGTCTGATCTTCATTCAAGAAAGTTTCCATGCAAATACAAATTTTTCCCTACAAGTTGTTTTTCTCCAGCGTCGCAGCAGTTACAAAAAATCCAACTGTCATTCAGTTTGAAAAAACTATTTGCTCTAATTGGTTCAGCAGGATTCCACATAGGATGGTCACACAGTCAATGAAATTCAAACTTTGTTGGCATATCAGCGAGACACTCATAGTGTCTCCCTGATGCCACAAAGTTTCTCTATTGATATCGGCTTTAAGTCTTCAACAGTCGGCAAGACAACAAAGAAGTTATATCAAAACCATCGATGTCCATTTTGTTCCTATCGAAAAAGGTTTCCCTTATCGGTGAGACTCATATCGAATGCATAAGTCACAGGGATCAGACATTCCATCGGCAAGACACTTCGTTCTACCCAAGACCTCATGTCGAGTTCGCAAGTCACACTGATGAGGTTTCCATTCGGTGAGACATTCGCTTTTCGGAGAGACTCATATCAAAGTCTTCAGTCACAGCAATAAGCTATTCCTTTCGACAAGACATACCAATCTCGCCAAGACTTTCTGCCGACAACCTTATATTACTCCAAAGCCTTTCACCTATCGGCAAGACCCCCATGATTTCGCTGAGATGTCATACCAAAACAAAACTTCCACCAAAAGTCACACTGTTGCCAAGACTCATGTCTATCGCCGTGACTTTTCTCCAAGCTCCCTAAGTCTTACCGAAGACTTACTATCGACAAGACTCATGAATTTCACCAAGACTTCTCAACGAAGTCTTTTTTCACCACGAAGACCATGAGACATCTCCCATCGGTGTGACCTAACCAAGTCGCCAAGACTTCCCAGCGAAGTCTTTTGTCACCGTGAAGAACTCCCGTCGGTGTGACCAAGTTGCATCGTTGACACATCTCCCCGCGACCTCTGTGTTACCCCATAGCTTTAAGCTATCGGTGAGACATCCACCAATCACTGGGACCTCTCCCTGACACCAGAGTTAGCCTGATAAGATCACACTGTCACCTGAAGAAATTCTTTCGCCAAAAGGTCATGTTGAATGCCAAAAGTCACAGTGATAGTCTTGTCGGCAAGACATCAACCCTGTCACGCTGATATGAACATTTTAGAACCTCAGAACAGTTAGTCGGCCAGACATCCGTGATGTCACACTGACTTTTCCTTCAAATATTTTCTTGTCGGTAAGGATTGAGGCACACATTCCAACACTTTTAAAGTGCATCATTGAACCTGAAAACACCATCGAATTTGTTTGCAAATACAATTTTTCTAACCGTCCATACCAAAATTTTGCATTCTACATCTCCTACAATCACAAATTCCACACATTAAATCCCTTTTAAAGAAAAACATTTATAAACATCTCATGTAAATAAAACCATTATTCAAATGTTAGTACACAAATCTCATAAATAACACTCTCTAGCATATCATAGATCCTTGCATAATTATCTTCTACATAAATTGTATTACCGAACTATCAACGTATGTACAGGATCATCATGGAAAAAATAGGCCCTTAAGTGGTGAAAATTTTAGAAAAATTAGAGTTAGGCAACTTGACGTAAAAATTTGAGTAAGTTAAATCTATATTATTTAAAAAATATGTAAGAATAGAATCTATAGAAAATTGAATGTAGTTTCTAAACTACTAGGTTTTTTTTTTAAATCTATTTGGTGAAAATTTGAAATTTTAATGCAATAGCACTTAAATTTCAAGGAAAAATAAGTAGGTGTCGGTTTGACCACCCTAAACCTAATAAAATGATAATATTTTTTTATAATATTTTAGATATAAGTAGAGGACTAATGTCCTGATGTGATGCATATTTTTTTGTAATTTTTTTCCAAGTAAATATTTAATTATGATTTTTTTATTACAACTTTTTAAAAATATAAAAACTCATATGTCTGACCACCTTAACTTGGTCAAAACTTCATGAAATTCAATATATATATTTTTTAATCCTATAGTATGTGAAGCATAGAATGTGACACATGTTTTGGATTCAAAGAATGTGATACCGTTTGAAATCTATAGATGTTTTTCAATTATCCTAACAATCAGGACTTTAGTCATAATTCAAATAGAAAATGAATAATAATTATTTATTAAATTCAAAGTAAAGCATAATTTATATTGGTGGAAAGTTGAGAATCTCCTTTAAAAACCCTTTTCATTTCATCAATTTTGGGTAAAAAAAAAGTTCATTAGCCACATACCCTAAACATACCCATCATATCTGCACTTTTTGGCCCATCATGATCTTGCACATACCCATCAAAATCATTATATTACCTTAATATTTAAAAAAAAAAATTCACATTGTTTCTTGGTACCCGGTACCCAGAATTCAGCTTTACCCATGAACTTTCCCCAGACTTCAGTTTTACCAAAACTTTCTTTTTACTGAACTCCAAATATTGGACTAGAACACTCTACTCATATTTGCACCACCTTTTTCCTTTCAAATGTTTCTGGTTCCCAGTATCTGATACCCAAAACACTTACATTACGAAGTACTCTTTGATTAAAAATTCCTCTTTACTTTTCACTTCTGGTGATCTTTTGAACTTGCTAGCTCATGTCATAAGAGTTATTATTTTTAACTTGGGTCCTCAAGTCTTATAGTCTTGGGGCATGTTGTGAGAAAAAACAACAAATTGCAACCAATAAAACCAAATTTAAACCAAACTTGAAATTAAATCATTAGTTGTAAAATATAATTTATACATATTTTAAAACAATAAATTTCACCTTTACCTAGATTTTGGCATAAAAAAGTAAAACTCCACTAGAAACATCTATGCGTGCTCTAATTAATTCAAAATTTTGGAACTTAGTGAAAAGAATCAATTCATTGATTTGAACTACATAATATGGTAATCCTGCAAAGCCAACTAGGGATAGGGCCTTGCTACTAGTCAAGTGTCCATAGCCCCAACAAGGTTATCTCTGTAATTCCTCCCAAACATAGCTCTACTGCTATCCAGGTGTCTATAACCCCAATAGAGTTATTTGGATAGCGTAAAGAGTTGATTTCTTTATTTTTTTTATAGATATTGCAATAATAGATCATTTTTTCTCTTTTGATATTTCAATGATAACTCATTTTTTCTCTTTTTATATTTCAATGATAGCTCATTTTTCAACTTGTAGGTAATGAATCCTGCAATTAGGTTTGGAATTACAATGGTAGCGAGGTTACCTTTTTATTTTTCATTCAATGCAAATCCCTTCATCAATTCACCTTTTCCCAAAAATTCAAATAATATTTCCCTGGTGGTGAGTATTTCCAACTATATTTTACTACTTTATGCCAAATCCTAGCTAACTGTGACTCACTATGTGTTAAAAAATATGCATAAATTAAAATTTAGCAATGAAAAATTTAATCACCAAATTTAAATCTAAATTTAGAAACATTGGTTACCACCCTTTCAATTAAATTTTATGGCAACTGCTAAATATTTAGCTAGCATTCCCAATTTTATGGTGCTACACCTCATTAATGGATTAGAAATATCATGATTACATTGAGGCATGATCACATTATTTTGCATTAAATTTGCACACCTTATTTCACAAAGAATTAATTTGACTTAATATTTTGCAAAGAATTAATTTGACTTAATATTTTGCTTTGAAGATTATTTTTTGGTTGCCACCTTTCTTATGTTTTCTAAGACTTCACTTGAGGCAACTATGTACCGCAACTTCCTCATGACTTTCTATAAATTATGCATCTCTTCTTGAATTCTTCACACTTTTTCTTAGCTTTCCTCTCTTGTTCTACATTTTTTCTCTATTTATTTTCTCTTGCTTCTAGGCCATAGATACTCCAATTTTCTTAAGTTGATCCCATCACCAAAATGTTTTCCTAGGAAGTATCACACCACAAAGGCTTGAAAAGGTTTTCTTCATTTGGGATTATATTTTTACTGTACCAAATTTATGCTTAGTTCTTGGGGAAAGTATGTGGAATCCAACCACTACTTTTTTTTTACTCTAACGTGGCTTCTCATTTTGTAGCATCACTTCTAGATATTGGGCTACCTATTGAAGATGTTTGCTCGACTTCCAATTTGATAGCAAGGCCTAAATATTTAGAGAATCTAGATACTATTTTGTCTATTGCACACCTAACCATCAAAATCTCTTCCATGGATAATATTCCTCGGTAATTGGAACATGGAGAAGTGGTTCCAGTCTGGCCTTTCCTCACTAACCTCCATATTCATGACTTTGAAGTTCATAGGGAACTCACCTACATAGGGTATTTATCCCTAGTAGATGAGGCCTCACATATCGATTGAATGGCTACTATACTTGCAAGTTTACTCACTCTTTTTGGATTTTTTGTGATCCTTTTAAAGAAATAATTTTGGTACTTCATGTATATATGTGATACACACACATATATAGCTTTTAGTACATCTTAAAGCATGTTTTACTGTGTATGTTTTTATCATTTTGTATTTCATAGTTCAATTTTATAAATGTTTGAATTAACTCTCATGTGTAAGATAAGTTAAGTACAATTTGCTAATGCAAAGGCCAAATGAAAAAGAAAAGAAACAAAAAAGAAATAAAACAAAACAAAAAAAAACACAACAAACCCTAAAAAACAAACTAACCCTAACTAACCAAACTTCTAATCTAACAAGCGATTAACCTTAACAAAACAACTTATTTTAATTTCCATGACTATTTCCATTGTTGTTTTGGTACGAATTACAACAAGTTTATCCTTAAATTCTTTTTGAAATTTTTCAAAAACTCTACTATTTAACAATGAATTATCTTAAATTTTCTACATTTAGTAATCATAAATTCAAAGGTGTACTTACCAATGACTTGGCTCATATGTATGAAAATGACCTCATTAAAGGGTGATTGCACACACTTTGTCTAATGCGACCATACTCTACCTTCTTCCAACCCCGGTTCATTTCCATGAATAGTTGTGTCTATTTCTCGACTTTCTCCTCCCAAAATCTTCATATCTTCAGTCCTAACTTCACTTTTCCCTTTGTTAGACCAAGATGTATCACAATTTATATTGTTATCAGAGAGAGAAAAAGTAAAATTTTGATACTTTGTATCTTGCATAAAATCAAGGAAATTTCCTTTTTTAACTTGTGAATTTTCAAGTTGGAGAAAAATACATGCGTCTCCCACTTGATTTTCCCGCTCCTTTTCCTCATTTGCATTTTCCACATATAAGGAGAATGATGACTCATCAATACCATTTCCTTGTTGATGCAATGTCTTTGAATCTCAACATTCTCCCCTATTTTCCTACAAAATGTTAGGATTTTCTTTATAATAATTTCATTTTTCAAACTGTCTTGATGTATCAATTAGTTTTTTAATGTTTCCAATTCCACTAGGGCTAAAAAAATTTCTTGCTAATGGTTCTTTTCTTCTAGCAATTATAACTTCTTTTAATGAAATCACTTTACACATGGCCAAGCTTACCCTAGTTAAAAAATTTCACACTCGAGTTCACTATGATCAGTTATATCATGAATTCTACACTTGGTGACTCTACCAAAGGTGAATAAATTCAAAGGATGTAATTTTTGGTTAAAAGTTTTCCAAATTTTCTTGAATTCCATACTGAAAAACTAGCTTGCACTCAATTTCACTTTACAAGCGTCCTTCCAAAACTCATAACTAATATAAAATTCAAAGATAGGCCCTCCTTCTAGCACCAGTTCTTGTCGATGAAAATTTTACTTGCAACAATAGGGTGAATAAATTATTCATAGATAAACCACAAAGAGCTTATCCTTCTTGAAAGATATGGAATAAAAAAAATCTAAAAGGGGAATCTAATTAACAAGAAAAGATTGACTCAATTCAATCCCAAGTATCTGGTAATTAGGTCTTGATTGTACTAGGTTTTCTCTCAGGTATAATGTGGTATTGTTGTTAATCTCAAAGGGAATATAGTTGATTGAAATCACATATATCAAAAACTGAGTTTTCACTTGGAACTTAAGAACAACTATCATGAAATTGAAAGATTTAAAAAATATTTCATGAACATTAACAATTTCTTTGCTATCACTTAAGTAAATTTAGCATTAAGCATTCATAATTTTCATAGAAAATGAAATATTTTCAATAAATTTCCATCTATTCACTTTTTTTTTTGGAACATTTTCAAGGAATTTAAACATCTATTCTAAAATAAAGCATAAAAATACTAAAAATTAAAATTTTCTCCCAGTTATTCTCCATGCATTCCTCAAAGAATTAACTAAAACAAAGCAAACCATTTTATACTTCACCAGATTGCTTCACAACTACATATAAAATGGTATGATCTTTCAAAGAGATGAGTTTTAGTTTGGATATAAGTAGGTTTTGCATGCACCCTTAAACGGTGCAACATAGTCTTGTTCAGCTGAACTAACAAAACCAACTACAAAATATTCATGAGATAGGTAGCTATCTAATTGGCTCTAATATTAATCAATTTCTATGTGCACACAAATTTTTACACTGAAATGATTCAGAAAATAGGAAAAAAGAACAAAAATTAAAGAAGTTTTGGCTCTTCCGACATCCACAAATTCTAAACTTAACTTAAAAAAGAATGATCCTTTGGCCTTTTATAGAACACAAGGAACAAGTAGGATAAGACAAATACATGAGAGAAAATCCAAGGGACCAATCACATCAAGGCATGTGGAATGTAGTGACTGATAAGTGAATTGCAATCAAAGTCCACAAAGGTCAACTCCAATTGCACATTGAAGATCTTCAAGTTTTAATCTTTAATCACCAGGGTTTCTTTTTGGAACCAAAAAAATCCACTCAAACAAAATGTAGGAACTTCCCAAAAAATCAAAGTGATCAGGTGTAATTTTTGACGCTACACTTTAGGTTTTTCTTCGATTTGAACATTCCAAGAATGAGCCACCCTCAAGATAGGTAAACTTATTTTCCACATGCTTGAACTCCATCATCTCGGGATCCCAGTATTTGGCACATATTTCCAACAAACTCTATTCCAACATGAGATTTAAGTGCATCATTGATCCTGGAAACACCATCAGATTTTTTCGCAGTACGATTTTCCTAACCGTCCATACCCAAATTTTGCATTACAATCTACATCTCCTGCAATCATAAATTCCACACATTAAATCCCTTTTAAAGAAAAACATTAAACATCTCATGTAAATAAAACAATTATTAAAATGTTAGTACATAAATCTCATAAATAACACACTTTCTAGCATATCATAAATCCTTGCATAATTATCTTCTACATATACCAAATTACCAGACTATCAGAATCACTAGATAACCTTAAGATTTCAAACAAAATCATTTTACATTGTTTCTTAGTACTCAATACCCAATATTTAGCTTTACCCATGAACTTTCCCCAAACTTCAGTTTTACTGGAACTTCCTTTTTACTAGACTCTAAATATCAAACCAAAACACTCTACTCATATTTACACCACCTTTTTCCTTTCAAACATTTATGGTTTTTGGTATCCGGTACCCAAAACACTTACATTACAAAATACTCTTTGATTAAAAATTTCTCTTTACTTTTCACTTCTAGTGATCTTTCAATTTACTAGCTCGTGCCATAAGAGTATTATTTTTCACCTGGGTCCCCAAGTCTTACATTCTTGGGGCGTGTTGTGAGAACACACAACACTATTCAATCAAAATTGTATGGAAAAGTGGTTTGAAAGGACAATATCCAATAAAGGCTTCACTATGGAAAAAAAGGGTGACAAATGAACAACATGGTTTTATCTAATTTTTTGTAACCCTTATTAACTTCAAAAATGAAATTGTTCCATTTGTACCACATCTAAGGTCAAACCTTCAACATCCTCTTAATTATTTAAGCGAGGATGATTTATGGTAAGTGAAAGGATTTCATTTGATTAGACTAGACCTATAGAAATTATGATTTTGTTTAGATAATAATATCCACCTACCATGTTTTGAATATTTCCTTGATTATATAATGAGTTAGTCGGTTGAAACAATATTATGAATTTATTTGGATAATAATATCCATGTACCATGTTTTGGATGGATGTAGCTAATCTCTTGACAAAATACACCAAGCATATGCATGAAAACATAAAAAAAATACATAGAAGCATAGATAACATGATGATCAGGGACCTACCAGATTAGGAGCGAAAATAATGGGAGAGATGATAGCATTGTCAATGGATTTTTTTGAATTTTTCTGGGTAAATGCTTGATGGGAGTTTTTTAAAATGGACAAAAAAAATCTTGCCGGATTATATTTGTTGGACACTAGGGAGAATGAGGAGGTTGTACTACCTAAATTCTTCGACACCAAGTGCTTCCAAGAATGTATTTTCCATCTGTCCATCATCATCCATAGCTTTGAAAGTACTTGATGGTCTTCTCAAATTCCCTCACATGCAATTAAAGAAATTGGGAGAGATGAATTAAAGTAAGTGTTCCTATCAGATATCAATCTAGTTTTATGCATTTTACCAACATATGGTATCAAAGCTTCTAAATTATTTGGGCATGTAATAAGAAATGGATATTTGGTATCCATAGGTGACATGAGAAGATGAAGAAAAAATATTATGAATGGCTTGGGTGGTTGCAAGTTGTAGGTCATTTGAAAGGAATTAAGTAATGATAGTATTTTGATATTTTTCTTGGAAAGATTGTGTGAATGGAGGTGTTTTGGAGATTGAGAAACTTGCAGCATTTGGAGGAGTGTGGATTAATGGAAAGGTGAAGATCATGAAGGAAGATCGTGATTGTAATAAGCCACTATATTTTTGTGCATAACTTGTGCTCGATGAGAGTTGTGGTCGGTCCATTTCAAAGGTAATCGTTCTTGCATAAGTTTAAAGTTGACCACAAGGGAAGCAGAGTTGCGAGATATGAGGTGTGTCATGGGATCAAGGTTCAATATCTCTTGATGATGACAAGTGAATGATGCCATTTTGTGTGGGTTGATGGTATGATATATTATAGTTCTATTTTTCATAGTTGCATGAAAGAGGAGGTTGTGTAGTTTAGTTAGCTAGAGTTATTTTTTGGTTAAAGGTGTGGACATTTTTAGACCAGTTTATTTAAATATGGTGTGAAAGCTTTGTGGAAAGGGTGTTTTTTATAATTAAAGATATAAGGTTATCATATATCAATGTGAAAGGGTGCACAAGTAGTGCATTAACTTGGTATTGAATTGTTCAATAAAATGCCTCTAAGAAATTTAGGGAAAGCATAATATCCAATGTTGAGGACTAAATCCAAAGGTCAGGAAGACAAGGACCCACAAACTAATCCAATAAAGAGTGGGACATTCATTCATTTGAAACATACGAGGACTCATAAATGGATACATAAACATTTGCATGAATCTCCTAATAGTGGTAACTTGGAGGTAATTTTCTTTTCAAAATAATATGCAACTCACATTGTCCCCTATAAATTATTTCCTTATGAAAAGTTTTTGTTTTGTATGCACCAACAATATAATGAAGTCCACCTTAAATTTTAACAACTCTGTGGTACATTAAAAATGGCATTTCACTTTCTTCATCTACTTTGAACAAAACAAATGCTCACATTATTTACAACATTGGAAAACACACTATCCTTTGTTAGTTATTTTGTTATGGATTTTTTTTGTTTATTACACACCAACAATGTAATGAATTCCACCTCCAAATTTTACAACTCTTTGGTACAGTAAAAATGGAATTTCATTTTCTTCATCTAATTGGAACAAAAAAATGCTCACATTATTTGCAATGTTGGAAAACACACTATTCCCTATTAGTTATTTCCTTATGATTTTTTTTTGTTTCGTATGCACAAAAAATGTAATGAATTCCACCTTTAAATTTTAGAACAACTCTTTGGTACAGTAAAAATAGAATTTCACTTTCTTCATCTAATTGGAACAAAAAAATGCTCACATTATTTCTAGTGTTGGAAAACGCATTATCCCTTTCCAATTATTTCCTTCTATAGCTTCAAAGTTACAGGGTGGGGAAGATGGGGAGGAGTTACAAGTGGGGGATACATTGAACTATCCAAATTCACTTGAGGGGTGAGCAACCAATGTGGTTGTTTTGTGCACAAGGGTTCACAATAATATGTGGGTGGCAGGATTCTTAACACTTTGTGTTTGCCAACATGCAAATTCTAAAAATACTATGAATGTAATGGAAACCTTACAAATTAGACCTTAAACAAAAATAAACTATTTTGGGTAGATTCAATATTTATTTTCCATGTACAGGGTTTTACAATAGTATGTGGGTTATAGGTTTCACAACACTTGGTGTTTTCCAACAAGCAATTATAGTAATGATTTTTTTTTCTTAATTAGAGAGTATGAATGTAATGAAAGAAACCTTAAAATTAACCTCATTTCTTTTGATGATAAAATATTCTTCTTATCTTTTACTTCTTTTCTAAGTGGTTAATTTTAGTCTTCCATTGTTTTGATGCATTTTCAGCACTTACAACTATTGCAAATATAATTGCACATTGTAAAACATAGTGGGTTGTGAGTGATATGATTGTAAACGTTCTAATCTCAAGGGTGGAGTGCTTTTTCTAAGATCAAGGGTGGAGAGCTTGGGAAGGAGTTATAGGTGGGGGTATATAAAACTAATCATATTAACTCAAGGGGTGAGTAACCAATTGGGTTGTTACATGTAAAGTTTTTAACAACAGCATGTGGGTTGTAAGTTTCATAACACCTAGTGTTTTCCAACCTGCAATTGTTGTAATGAAAAATAATTCTTCTTTAGAGAGTATGAATATAATGAAAGGAACTTTCAAAATTTACCACAACTGTTACTTAGAGTAAAAATTGTATTTCAATTTCCTCATATGATAATAAAACTAAATGTATAAAATTATTACAAGTTGGAAAACACAATGGGTTGTGAGTGATTGCATTCTTCTTGTTATAAGATCAAGGGTGGAGAGATTTGGGAGGATTTGCAGGTGAGGGATACATAAAACTAATCAAATTGACCTAAAGGGTGATTAACCAATTGGGATGTTATGTGTAGAGAGTTTTACAACACTATGTGGGTTGTAGGTTTCATAACACCTAGTGTTTTCCAACCTGTAATTATTGTAATGAATTTTTTTTCTTATTTAGCAAGTATGAATGTAATGAAAGACACTTTCAAAATTTACCGCAACTACTACTTAGAGAAAAAATTGTGTTTTTAGAGCAAGAATCTCTTGAGTCAATAAATTATCTATCTCATTCACTTAGGTTTGCTTCTTATCAATTATTTTTAGAGTATATTCCTTTTTCATTTCATACATTCTAGTACTTGTTGCTCTATTTTTGCATTGTCATTTTCCCATTCCACATACTGCTCATGCACCTTCCTCAACTTCTCAAGAGAAAGAAGAATCTCTTCATTCAATACATTATCTAGCTTATTCACTTTGTTCTACTTATTTTCAAGTTTTTTTAGAGTAGAATTATAGAGGGAGAGGTCTAGTGAGGTAGCATGGGAGGGATAAAGGGAGAGAGAGGAAATTAGAGAGACATGGAGAGGTAGGTAGAGAGAGGTAAGGTTGAAGGAGTAGAGGGAGAGGTAGGTAGAGAGGGAAGGGGAGAGAGAAGTAGATAGAGGGTGGAAATTGGAAAGGAGGGAGAATTCGGTAGAAAGAGAGGTGGGGTGGGATGAATTATGGGAAAGGTAAGTCAAGAGGGAGAGGGTGAGTGTAGATAGAGAGAGGGAGGGAGAGAGGGATTCTTATTGAACACTATTAGAGTAATCATGCATTAGCTAATAATTAATTACTCTTTAATTAATTATTAGTATAATTTATTCTCATGCACTTAAGCTAAAATTAGGAGTGCTTTTATCCTTTTAGGAGTTTTGTCCTATATAGCATTCAACCCTCATTGTAATTATAACTAAATCTTTCATATGATTTTGGAAGTCTCTTGATTTTGTAGCCTTTTCTTGTTGCGGAATAGAAAATCTTTGTTTTACAAAGCTCTTGTGTGGAAGATGCCTTTGTTCGTTGTTTGATCCTACGGCTCATGGTTTTGTGGTTTTTCATAATTCTAACATGGTATCAAAGTATGGATTCATTGAACCCCTTCTCAATTTATGATAATTTTCTTCTTCAACAAGGGTTACATGTGTAAGATCTAGAATTCCCTTTGGATTTTTTTACAAATTTTGGAGGTGGAAAAACATATTTTTTCTTTTGGCATGAAAAGGACATCATCATTGGATTTAGAGCTATTGAGAAAGCCATATTTCCCTTTTATTTGTCTAATTTGGACTCCTGATATCAAATCTACGAGGGTTTGAAGTGGTTGTTTTTTTTCGATTCTAGTGGTGTTGGAACTTTCTTTCAGAGCTCTTCAGTTCCATCCATGCACTTTTCCATTTTTCTCTTCAGATACATTCTATTCAAGTTTTTGTGTTTTCACACTTTGGTGAATTACTTGAATGTTTTAGCTTCTGGGAACTTGTTATTTACATAGGATGACTCATTTTTGGCTATTGTTTATGTATTTCTAGTAGTCTATCCTATTTGTAAATTATAGACATCTTTTTCATGCACATTCTCTTTTGTAGATGCACTAAGATAAAGTTTCATTATGGTGTATATGTTTTGGGGGATTTTGTACATCCTTTTGTGCCTTTTGTATTTGAACTATGATATAAAGTGCCATGGGGGGGTTGATGTTTTCCTTGGTTTTTCATCACTTCTTTATCAAGTGAGTGTCTCTTCCATGACAACAATGAATCCCAATGATTCTTGCCTCATGTGTGTGTGCCTTAATTTTCACACCCTTTTATTTTTAGATTGTTTCTCCTACATGCACTTGTTGGTTTCACATAGTTTCAACATTCTTGTCATGGCTCTCCCTTTTTAAACATTATGGGGGAGTTTCTTCTACTGGTTTCCTTGGTTTTGTGGTTGGAGTGATCTATATATTTAGTTCTTGTTCCTATGTACCTTCATACACAACATACATCAATGATTGGTTACATGCATTTTAGTGAGTTAGAGCACTTATCATATAGAAATTATGTGATTCCTATTTTTAGAGGTGACCTTCCAATTTCATTTGATGAGAGACTACTAGGTACCTATATTTTCAACTTGCATCTTGTATGTTGAGAAGTGTGACTGGGGTCACTCATACAATTTTATGTGCCATTTGTATCTTCAAGTTTTAGATGTTTTCCTATGCTTTCCATATAATTTGAGTAGTTTCATTAGGGACACTCATCGAGATTATTGTCTCTCTAGTGATCAATTATCTTCAAAATTATTTGGTACCTATATTGTCAACTTGCATCTTGCGTGTTGAGGATTGTCATTGGGGTCACTCGTGTAGATTCATGTACCACAAGTGTATCTCCAAATTTTAGATGTTTTCCTTTTTTTGCTATATAATCATTTGGGGAACTCATGCATATTATAGTCTCCTTGATCTTGATATTTTTATATTCAAGTTTCATATTTTTTTCCTTTATTTCCCATCTAATTCGAGTAGTGTCATTGCAAACACTCATGTAAATTCTTATCTTAATCTTGATCATCATTTTTTTCAAACGATGTTCTTCATTTTAGCACTATATTAGTCATCATTCAACAACTATCCACAACTTTGTGATTTTTTTTATGTTCTACATGTTCCTCCTTTTTAGGAAATTGTTTTGGTTGGAGGTTTCTTAGTCCTTCACACCTTGATTTGGAGGATTTTTTAGTACTTCATTCACCTTTCTCTCTTTTGGAGAGGAGCCTTCTCCCAATTTCTCCCTTTCTCTAGTTTTGAGAGATCTTTTGTTTGTACATTGGTACCTCACTAGGCATTATTTGTTAGTACTTGTCATGCATTCTTTTTTTTTAGGGTTTTTAGCTACTCCCTAAGTTCATCTTAAGGAGGGGTTTTAGAGTAATCATGCATTATCTGCTAATTAGTTCATCTTAAGGAGGGGTGTTAGAGTAATCATGCATTATCTACTAATTAATTAATCTTTAATTAATTATTAGTCTAGTTTATTCTCATGCACTTAAGCTAAACTTAGGAGTCTTTTTATGATTTTAGGGTTTTGATCCTATATAGTACTCAACCCTCATTGTAACTATAACTCCGGCTTTCATATCCTTTTGGAAGTCTCTAGATTTTGTAGCTTTTTCTTGTTGAGGAATAGAAAATCTTTATTTTGCAAAGCTCTTGTGTAGAAGGATTTTTATGTGTATCGTTCTTTGACATAAAATAAAATCAATTGAATCTAAAAATTGAAAATATATTTCATATTTGGCAACCAAGGAAGCACATGTAGATGGGTAAGATATGAGGACCAATGAGAGAATCAGTTGGGTGGAGATAACCTCCCTCTCTCTCTCCCTCACACATACACACAACCTCTCTCCACCTACCCTTCCCTCCCTCCCTAACTCTCTAGATATACCTACCTCTCCTACCCTACCTCTCCTTATCTCCATCCTTGGGTGATCCCACAATAGTGAGTTACACTTTTTTCCCAAACTTGACATTAAAATGAACATTTTGAACTAAATATTCACTTTCAAACACCTATGGTTGCTAAATCATAAGCAATTGAAGATGATGTGAACTAGTGATCTGTGACATTTTGTTTGTAGATTCTAAATTTATTTTTTTATTTTTTTGAAATTAAATTACGGGTGATCCCACAATAGTGGTTTACAATTTTTGACCAAATTGGACACTAAAATATTTTTTTTACTAAATCTTCACTTTTGGGCTCCTGTAGTGGCTAAACTGTGAGGAATTTGAAGATGATGCAAACTAGAGTTTCATGACATTTTTTCTGTAGATTTTAAATATGTATTTTTTTAATTTTTGGAATCAAATTTCACTTCTTTTTCCATCTCCCTTGAAAACTAGTTTTTTTTAGAAAACAACATTTTTAATAAGTGACACTCACCGTATAATGCATAAATTTTTTTCCATGAAGGATAAAATTATAATTATTTTGAATTTAGATTTGTAACTCTGATATCTAGTGCTTCCACTTGGTTAGATAGGATTTTATTGAATATTTTTTCTTTAATCAAGTTTTGAAGTCAAACCAACTACAATTCAGATATAGCGCAACTATATAAGGTGTAATTTTTTTTGTATGTATTGAAATTCAATGCTTTTTTTTTTTTGGATCAAGGAATTCAATATTTGGTGCACTCATATTTTTCAATTTTTTTTGAAAATCTTCTATTTTCCCATATGTACAGAACAAAGAGTTTGATTTTCAGTGAAAAACCTATATTCACAAGAAATAAAAAATAAATATAATAATAAAATTAAATTTATTTAAAATTCTACTTTTTGGGAAGCGTATAATAAGAACATACTTACAAAAAATACATTTTAAATGAATTCATTTGATCCCCCAAAAGGTAAATCAAAAGTTGTTTTTTATCAGCATTTTGATAGGTGTAAAGAAGACTCTATTATAGGTATGGGTTAAAACTAGCAGGATTCTATCCAAGGGGGTTTGATCTAAGGTAGTTTGATCAAACACTCTTCAATTGGAATTCTTTAAATGAAAATTTCAAAGGCTTAAATCATTATATTTTCTAAAAATACGTGATTTCAACAAAAATCAGAATCTCCCAGAAATTGTAAACTAGCTTTGTGGGATCACCCTTGCATTTCTTTTTCCATCTTCTTGTATAACTAGTTTTTAATAGTAAACACCATTTTTAAAGAGTGATGTTTACTATGTAGCACATAACTTTTTTCCATGAAGGATAAAATTCTATTTTTTAAAAATTTAGATTCATAACTATGATATCTAGCTCCTTCATTTGGTTTCATAGTGTTTTATGCTAAAAGGCATAGGAAAAATGAGAGGGGGGCTGAATTAGTTGTCACCAAAATTAAACTCAAAACTTCAACACTTATTAGCTTCACAACCAAACTGTCATGTTATTAAGTATGAATATGAAATGTAGATAATAGAAAGTAAAATCAACATAATGAACACCATATTTTATGTGGAAAACCCAATGAGGGAAAAACCATAGTGAGGATTAACTCACAATATAAAATAGTTTCAAAATTGAACATATAAGGCTCACTGCCAAGGGTTCATTTCCCTGAATAGGACTCACTATCTAGATACAAAAGCTCATTGACTACAAAAGGATTTACAAAAAAAAATTGGGCTTCACAGCCAAAAATGAACTAAAAATATTGCACCGAACAAGTGTTGATGCAGTTCCAGTGATGTTCAATAAACTAAATTAACACTTCATCATTTTTTCTCTTCTTCACTTTCACATTCACTACCACCTCATCAAAATCTCATTATCTTCAAAAAAATTTCAACATATATATACTTTATCTATTTGCAAGCACCAATTAGGTCAGCCTAATTTGATGCATTTCCTCATTTACCAAAAATACCAACCTGTCCACTTCAAGCATTCACAAAATATTTCCAAAAGGAAATTCAAATGCTCAACATGCTACATCATGTCAACATAGACCTATGATAGGTTACACATATATCCACATAACAAAATTAATTCACCATTACATCATCTTTCCACTAGGTCAATCAAAGATAAAACTAATAGCAAAAATTGTAATTAACAAAATAATGTGTATACGGTGTACAAGAACTAAAGCACGAGAGATTCTAAACATACATTCTTTAAGCAAAAATAAATAGTTTCCAAAAACCACAAGTACTAACTATCAACTATGAAGGATTGTAGACTAAAATACCTAAAGGTGTAGCTTGAATACTACTTCAGATACCAGACCAAAGTAGCAATCAAGCATTGACTTAGACTTGCAATCACAACATGGTGACATTAATGACAACATAAAACTGTAGAGATGATCATTCTTCTTCATTCTTCCAACAATATCCCCCTTTGTTATTAATGGCAACATGTGCCAAATCTTTTCAAAACATGTGTTTCAAAACACAACATTCTCTCCTCTTATCACCATAGCATAACTCTCTCCTTGCTCACATGATTCTCTCCCCCTTTGACATTAATGTCAAAGGGAAACCAAAATAATAGGATTTAAACATATGTATATGATGAATTTCTATATACATAAGTATTCCAACTTCCATTTCAAAACATTC
Organism: Sequoia sempervirens; assembly: GCA_007258455.2. Taxonomy (NCBI): domain Eukaryota; kingdom Viridiplantae; phylum Streptophyta; class Pinopsida; order Cupressales; family Cupressaceae; genus Sequoia; species Sequoia sempervirens. The sequence continues at coordinate 75,008 of VDFB02260491.1, forward strand.
AAATGAGAATGCTACTTCTTACATGAAATATTTTCTTATGCCTTTGTCTTATGATTGAAAGAATTCTTTTCCATGCAAGCACAAGAAAATTCATTCTTCCACTCATACCTTCCAACAAAGATAATTGTGTAAAGGAGGATGTCTAATCAAAAGACAGACATAGTCGTTCACAATTTTCTAAATCAGAGAGAATTCTAAAGAGATGATCTAACTAGACCTCAACAAATTCCACCTGTAATTCACCAACCCTTATTCTCTATTTTTCATTCCTGTCTTTGAAGTAATTAAAGTTCTTTCCAATACTATTCATTTCAGATTCAATGGCTTCAATTTTACTTCTAAAATTGTCAACAACTATTAGCCACTAGAGACAATACCTATAGATGTCATGTATTTCTTTTATGCACTCTTTTGTCACATTTATATGTTTAGATAGAACTTGCTTTTCTTTGTTACATCTTGATGCAGGAGCATCCAGTGGTGTAAGGGAAATCTTACATCACCCAAAAAACATGCATTGCATTTATATTTCCTTTGGTTAGCTTTTGTAGATGTCTTTTCATTTTTGGATACCCTTTTCGTCATTATGTAAATCCCCACTTTCAATTTTGTTGTTTTGCTTTCTTTGGTGAACTGCTATTTTTAGCAACTTATGGAATTTGTCGCTGTTTTTAGCAACTTTTGAGAATTGAAGATGTTTTGGAACAAAATTTGAAAAAAAATTATATGGGAGGATTTAGAATGGAAAAATAAGAATATTGGTGAAAGAATCAGGTGGAGAGCATTCCCGGTTTGAAAAATATTGTAGTTTCAGTCTCCCAGAAAAGCGCCTAAAAACCTTCTAGACTGGGTTTGAGGAACTAAACGGCCCTAAAATGGCCCAAAAACTTGTTGAAATTAGAAAAGTGCATTACAAACACGTTCTTGACTCTGAGACCTTTCCAACGGTTCAAACGGTTCAAAAAATGGAGTCCCGGATCAAAAGTCATGGCTCCCAGAAGTTGGTACACTTTTAAAATGTGTTGATTTTCGGATGTTGTTTTAAATTTTGAGTTTCAAATTGTAATTCTTGGTGCCAAACCACCAAAACTCATAACTTGAATTTTTTTTTTTTGGCTCCTAGAGGAATAGGGCTATTTATTGGGGGGGGGGATCTTTCTGATTTTGATAACTTTTTGGGGGAAAAGGGTTTGCATGTTGTGAAAAGGGAAACTTATGTAGCTTGCATGTATCACAGAGCTTGAGTATTTGGGATCCTTTGCATGTAATATTTTCCATTATTGAATGATAATAAATTTTTATAGTTTTGTGCATTATTTTTGTGTCTTGGGTTTTCTCCCTCATCAGGTGGTATCAGAGCGGGTTTTCTTGAGCGTGTGAATAGATCGTCGATCGTGAGGCAATTCGCACTAGGACCGTGGTTGTTGGTTTGAGGTATTCAAGATGCCTCCAAGAGTGATTCCTAGTAGGTGTGGTGGTGCCAAAGGTGGAAGAAATGTTGGTGGAAGAGATCCATTGGTTGTTGAGGGTTTCATAGCCCTCCAGAGACAAATTGATGCATTGCAGGAGCAGATGAGAAGAGGGTTAAATCTGGGAAGAAGAGGAGAAAGTGAGGATGAAGAAGAGATGGAAGATACAGATGTGGAAGAGGAAGAAGTAGCGATTGATCAAGAGAAAATTTGGTTAATTAGGTTTATTTTGAAAATCAGAAAAAGGCCCAGAATAGAAGTCCCCAGTTATTCTAGAAGTCTAAACCTAGAAGAGTTGATCGACTGGATCAATGAGCTAGAAGAGTATTTTGAGTATAAAGAGGTAGAGGACCCATATTGGGTTAAGTTTTCAAAAATGAAGTTGAAGGGCCATGCCAATATTTGGTGGAAAGAGGTCCAGTTGGAGAGAAATTGAAGAGGCAAAGGAAAGATCAATAGTTGGGATTGCATGGTGGAGAAACTAAAGAAGCAATTCATACTAGTGGACTATGAGTTAGATCTGCTGAAGAAATTGCAAGGGTTGAAGCAAGGAAGTAGATCTGTGAAAGAATACATAGAGGATTTTCACAAAATGATCATCAGAACAGAACATGCAGAGGCTAACAAGGAGAAAGTAACCCGTTACCTTAATGGGTTATGACCAAGCATTCAAGAGGAGTTAAGCCTAGTCAGAATGACCACCATTGAGGACATGTACCAGTTTCCCCTGAAAGTTGAAGAAAAGTTTAACAAAAGGTTTGATAACAAGAAAAAAGGAAGAGGGGGTCAAAGTGGAAAGGGTGGTGGAAGATCTTCTGGAAGCCGAAATGAGGATGAGAATAAAAATGGAGATGTGGGTACCAGCTGAGGACATAGGAGTGATAAATTCTACTTCCCGTGTGATCAAAACGGTGGTGATCAAAGAGGTGGTGATCAAAGAGGTAGAGGGTGAGGCATATCTGGACAAGGATCTGAAAGGGGTTGTTTTAGAGGAACTTTTTTCTAGTGTGGAGAAGAAGGGCATCGATCCTATGAATGTCCACAACACCAAGAGAGGAAAAATAGAAGACCAAAAGGTCATCAAAGGGTTGCACATATGGATGAAAAGGCCCAATCTGAGCATTCAGATGATGCCGAAAGGGGAGAAGCCCTAGTGGTGAGAAAGGTTTTGGTGACTGTAGAGAAGGAGCTGAAACATAGTAAGAATCTATTTCACACAAGGTACAAATGTGATGGCAAATGTTCTGATGTCATTATTGACAGTGGGAGTACTAATAATTTGGTGTCAGAAGAGATGGTTGCAAAACTAAAGTTGAAAAGGGAAAAACATCCACATTCGTATTGGATTGCTTGGCTGTAGAAAGATCAAAAAGTTCTAGTCAATGAGCAGTGCTTGGTGAAGTTCAAAATTGGGAGCTATCATGATGAGGTACTCTGTGATCTCATCCCCATGGATGCATGTCACATGTTGTTGGGGACGCCATGGCAATTCGACAGGCGAGCTATACATGATGGCCATGCAAAAACTTATTCCCTGACGAAGGATAGAGTCTGCCATAAGCTGAAACCCCTAAAGGAGGATGAAGAAAAGGTATGCAATAGTGCTAGGGTTTGTTATGTTGATGGAAGGAATTTTTTAGAAGGCATGAAGCATGAACATCTATGTTATGCATTGATTCCTAGAATGGATAAAGAGGATAGTGGGAATGTACTAGAAGAAGTTTCTAGGTTATTGGGTGAGTTTCAGGAGATTGTTTCTGATAATGTTCCTGAAGGTTTACCACCAATGAGGAAGATCAGTCATTAGATTGACTTGATCCCTGGAGCTAGTTTTCCAAATAAGGCAGCTCATAGAATAACTCCTACAGAAAATGAGGAGTTGAATAAACAAGTTCAGGAGTTGTTGAGAAAGGGTTTGATTCAAGAGAGTCTGATTCCATGTGCAGTACCTACAGTACTAGCAATGAAGAAGGATGGGGAGTGGAGAATGTGCACAGACTCTCAAACCATAAACAAGATAACAATCAAATACCAATTTCCCTTACCAAGGATGGATGACTTGATGGACTGTTTGAGTGGAGCGTAGTACTTCACAAAGATTGACCTAAAGAGTGGATATCACCAAATCTGGATTCATGAGGGAGATGAATGGGAGACTACCTTCAAGACCAAAGAGGGCCTGTATGAGTGGTTAGTCATGCCTTTCAGGCTAACCAACACACCGAGCACATTCATGTGGCTCATAAATGAGGTATTGAAAGAATTTATGGGAAATTTTTTTATTATGTACTTAGATGATATTTTGATATTCAGTAAGTCCTTGGGTGAGCATTTGGTGCATATTCATAGATTCTTTGAAAAGTTGAGAGAAGAGAAATTATTGATTAATCTAAAGAAGTGTAATTTTGTGAAGGAGTTAGTGTACTTAAGGTTTGTTGTTTCAGCAGAAGGTCTCAAAATGGACCCAAAGAAGGTGAAGGCTATTCCAGAATGGCCTACCCCAAGAACTACTACCGAGGTGAGATCTTTCCATGGTCTGTCTAGTTTTTATAGAAACTTCAATAGAAACTTTAGTAATATTTTTGCACCCTTGACTGAAACAATGAGAGGGGATAGAAAAGAGTTCAAGTAGAGCACTAGAGCAGCCAAGAGTTTTGATTTGTTGAAGCAGAAGGTGATAGAGAAACCAGTTTTAGCCCTCCCATATTTCAATAAAGTGTTTCAGGTGGATTGTGATGCCAGTGGTTGTGCCATCAGAGCAATGTTGAGCCAAGAAGGTAATCCCATTGCCTATTTTAGTGAAAAGTTAAATGATGCAAAGAGAAAGTACTTTGTATATGATCAAGAATTTTATGCAATAATTCAAGAATTAAAGAAATGGAGACATTATATGTTGCCAAAGGAGTTTGTTTTTACTAATCATCAAGAATTATAGTATCTAAATAGTCAAGGGAAATTAAATCAATGACATATGAAATGGGTAGAATATTTTCAAAGTTATACCTTTGTTTTAAAGCATAGGAGTGGGAGGTCAAATAGGGTTGCAGATGCCTTAAGTAGGAGGAAGAAATTGTTGAATGAGATGCAAATTGAAGTGGTTGGGTTCAATGAACTCAAGACATTGTACCTAGAAGATCTTGATTTTGTAGAAGCTTCGAAAGCTTGTAAGGAGCCTATTACAGTTGACAAGATGAAGTGGATGGATTTTATAATCCAGGATGGCATGTTGTTTAAGGGAAGTCAATTGTGTATCCCAAGGAGTTCCATGAGGGAGAACTTGATAAAGGAGAAGCACAATGGAGGAATGGCAGGACATTTTGGTCGAGATAAGACTATTGCCATTATTAGTGAACATTATTATTGGCCATAGTTGTCACAGGATGTGGGGAAGTTTGTACAGAGTTACAGGGTGTGTCAGATGGCTAAGGGAGTGAGCTAGAATACAGGGTTGTATCAACCCTTACCTATACCAGAGAGGCCTTGGGAAGATAAAAGTATGGACTTTTTTCTTGGTTTTCTAAGGACGCAGAGAGGGAATGATTCAATGTTTGTGGTAGTTGACAGATTCTCAAAGATGGCACATTTCATTCCATGCCAAAAGACTCATGATGCAATCTACATCGCTGACTTGTTCTTCAAAGAGGTGGTGAGGCTACATGGTCTGCGAAAGAGTATAGTCTCAGATCATGACACCAAGTTTGTGGGATACTTTTGGAGGACCTTGTGGAAGAATTTGAAGATAGAGTTGAAGTTCAGTTCTGCACACTATCCACAAACTGATGGAAAAATTGAGGTTATGAATAGAAGTTTGGGAAACCTACTGAGATGCTTAGTAGGAGATAAATCCAAGGGATGGGACTTGATCTTACCCCAGGAAGAATTTGCTTACAACAATTCTGTCAATAGAAGCACTAGCAGATCACCATTCCAGATGTGTATGGAGGTAGTCCTAGGACTACTCCAAAATTGAGGAAGATGGACCAGGAGAGGAAGACTAGTGTCGAAGCTGAAGACTTTGCAGAGCACATCATGAATGTACATGAGGAGGTAAGAGAACATATCAATAAAATGAATATGCAGTATAAGGCTAAGAAATATTAGAAGAGGAGGAATAAGGAGTTTTAGGTAGGTGATGAAGTGATGGTCCACTTAAGGAAGGAAAGGTTTCCAATAGGAACCTATAACAAATTAAAGATGAAGAAGTTCGATCCCTGTAAAATTTTGAAGAGGAATGATTCAAGGAACCCATATGAGGTAGAGTTGTCAGATGGAGTCAACATTTCCCCTGTGCTCAACATTTCAGATTTGACAGAGTATTATGAAGGTGGCGCAGAGGAATTACCAGCAATGGAACAATGTGGCATTCCAGCATCTACTTCAGAGAAGGAGGAAATTGAAGCAATCCTAGATAGTCGTGTGGGAAGGAGTACCAGAAATAGACAATATGAAGAATATCTGGCGAAGTGGAGAGGACGGCCTGTGGAAGACTCATCTTGGTTGTCTAAGATAGAGGTTGACCGTTTGGGTTTTCCTCAACCATTTGAGATGTGACAGGGTCACTTCTCAAATTACCCTTGGTGTCTAATGTAGGAGCATCTAGTGGTGTAAGGGCAATCTTACATCACCCAAAAAATATGCATTGCATTTATATTTCCTTTGGTAAGATTTTTTATATGTCTTTTCATTTTTGGATACCCTTTTCGTCATTATGTAAATGCCCACTTTCAATTTTGTTGTTTTGCTTTCTCTGGTGAACTACTATTTTTAGCAGCTTATGGAATTTGCTGCTATTTTTAGAAAATTTTGAGAATTGAAGGTGTTTTGGAATGAAATTTGAATGAAAATTATATGGGAGGATTTAGAATGGAAAAATAAGAATATTGGTGAAAGAATTAGGTGGAGAGCATTCCCAGTTTGAAAGATATTGCAATTTCAGTCTCCTAGAAAAGCACCTGAAAACATTCCAGACTGGGTTTGAGGAACTAAACTTCCCTGAAACATCCCAAAAACTTGTTGAAATCAGAAAAGAGGATTTTAAGCATGTTCTTGACTATGATATCTTTCCAATGGTTCAAAAAACAGAGTCCTAGATCAAAAGTTATGGCTCCCGAAAGTTGGTACACTTTTAAAATGTGCTAATTTTTGGATGGTGTTTTAAATTTTGAGTTTCAAATTGTAATTCTTGGTGCCAAACTACCAAAAATCATAAATTGAATGTTGTTTTTTTGGCTCCTAAGGGAAAAGGGCTATTTATTTGGGGGGGATCTTTCTGATTTTGGTAACTTTTTGGGGAAAAAGGGTTCACATGTTGCGAAAAGAGGAACTTTTGTAATCTCTATAATTTCTGAAACTTCTATAGCTTGCATGTTTCACAGAGCTTGAGGATTCAAGATCCTTTGCATGTAATATTTTCCATTATTGAATGATAATAAATTTTGCTAGTTGTGTGCATTATTTTTGTGTCTCGGGTTTGCTCCCTCGTCACATCTTCTTTCAAGCATATCTTTGAACATATGACCTTCCGGTCCTTCTAATAATGTTCTTTCTTCAACAATCTCTACTAGATCATCTGTCAAAGAATCAAACACATCAGAAACTAAAATACCCTTATTGAGCAAATAATCAACCAACACGTCATAAATTTTAAGTTTCTCAATCAGAGAGCATGTGTTCCACATTTCACTGATCTTTTTCATCTCACTCTTGTCCAACAACATCCATATATGCTTTGGATTAGATCCAGATAGAAATTCTTCTTCGTTCTTCTTTTCTTCTTAGACATCTATTACAATAGTTATCTTCTTTTTTGGTTATGGAGGAGACTCACCAATGATAACTTCCAACTCTCTCTTACTGTAGGATGAACCCACTTCAAACTGATTGGGTACTGACATACCAGAACACAAATTTATTTTTAAGGATGTGAAATATGATCTGAAATCACTTACATTATCCACCAACAATTTCAAGTATCTATAGACTTGTTTACCAATAGGAATATTGGATTCCCATACAAGATTTTCTCTTCCTGGTAGGGAGTTCAAAAAGTAAAAAGCCAAGCACACAAGCAAAGATCCAAACTGAAAAGGATAACCCTCAACCAACAAAATTTTAGAATTCTTAATTAAATTTTCAAGCAATAGGCTACACAAATCAAACTACCTATTTTCCTTAACCATCATATGTGTAAGATATACAACAATAACCAAAGTCAAACCTTCGTGATTTCTAAAATAGATTTTGTAAGAAATTTCGTATGTAACATAGCTTACAGTGGAATCCAAAAGAGTGTTTATCAATAGATCTTGAGGGTCTTTATCAATGCCAATAAGTTCCTCCACATCTTTGTATTTCATGATTTTCTTTCTAGGGAGATCCCCAATACTACATAAACTAGTAATCACTTCAATTGCTTCCTTTGTGATCAAGGATAGTTTTTCCAACATAATACTTCCATTCTTGAATCAAATCAAAAAGAACAAGATGAAATATTTATCAAAAAACTAAGGAAATTCCCCCCATAAATTCATACCTTGGGTTTTTATGCTTTGTAACTCATTTTACTTCATCCCTAGTTCCATTTCCTTCATTTTCCTATGATCAAATTCTTCCAATTCAACTCTTTTCAACTTCAATGGGATTTTTCAACACAATCCTCTATCCATTTTCATGCTTAAATTTATTAAAATTCATTATTGTTTAGTTAAGACTTCTTTTTCCTTTGTAGACTGATAAATAGTTCCTAAGTATCTGTAATAATTTCTTCAAATTACTTCAGAAATGCTTCAGATTGCTTTGATATTACTCCAAGACACCTTCCAAACTATTCAAGTGTACAAGTGATCAAAGAGGCTTACTAAATTTACCTTATACACCATTGATTTTCTCTAAACCACATTAAATGTGATAGACATCAAAAAGTTGCTAAAAACATTCTTCTCAACACATAAAACCATAATTTGGTCTAAAAATCAGCATGTCAACATGTTTTCTTCCAGTTCCTTTTCCAAATAATTTATTTACTCATTCTTCACATTACATCCTTGTGCTAGCCTCTGACATGCCATACATCTAGGGGGTTTTTATAGTATTTTGATAATGCTCCCCATAAGACCATGCTAGTTCTAATTCTCAGAGGAATTGTCTATACCGGATGAGGGCATAGACACATCAAAAATTTTAGGTTCTTTTTTCTTCCATATCTTATTCATCTCTTGCTTCATCTCTTCTTTGTCGATCTTCTTTACCGGATCATTCTTCTCTACCAGAGTAGACTGCTTTCCCTTCTTACTTCTACAAACCTTTGAGATATGTCTAGGTTTGTTACAATTATAGAAAATAATAATTTTATGATTAGTATAACCTTCATTACTTCTTGATCTACATTTATTTTCTTTGTGTCTAAATTTGTTATAGATATAGCAGTAGCCATTAAAAGATTGATTTGTTCTTCCTCCATTAAATCTATTCATCATTACCCAACTAATTATTCTCACCTAAGATCTACATTCAATAGCTTTATGTCCAACCTTCTTGCATGAAAAATATTTTCTAGAGAAAGAACTAGGAAACTGATTCATCTTGCTCCTGCATTTTGTTGGCTTGTGACCATATTTATTACTGGAAAAATAAATACCATTGAAAGAGGGATAAATTTTTGCATTAGGCTATCTCACAGATGGTCTCCTTGCAAAATTTATTGAATTTATTTTTTTCTTCCCTTTGTCTTGAGTCTTTTGATTTTCCTTAGAACTTTCACCCACTTCATTTCCCAAGCCACCTTTGTCTTTACTTAGGTTTTTTCCTACAAGCAGTTCTCCAAGCTTATCATAGCTAGATCTGAAATTATTCTCACAAAGTTTTTCCTTCTCTAGCTCTACCCTCAAGTTTACTACCTCTTTTTCAAGTTTAGAGCATTTATCAGACTTGTTCCTATTGGCAGATGGTCAGTGCTCCCCTTAGGATTCATGACATGGACTAACCGCCTCCTATGGATCCGTTAACTCTAGCAGTTGTATCAAGAATTAATAGGTCAATATTTTGGTGCAACAAAAACTATGGGCCAAGAATTGGTATCAGAGCCAAAGGTGTCAGGTTTGAATCCCCTTAGGTAATGTTGAGGGGGATTTTTTTGGTAGATGGTTAGTCCTCCCCTCGAGATTCATGATATGGACTAACCACCTCTCTTGGAGAACAAAAGTTGTTAAATTTGTCATATTTCTTGCAAGATCACAAAAATTCTTCTAAAAAATTTATTTCCAACTTTCAGGAGTTGAAAACCTAGGATTTGGGAGTGTAAACATTGAAGAAAAAAACCTAGAAATTGATTTTCCAGAACTCTAGCAGGGGCCCATTTTCCACTAGGTGAATGAGTCCTTAGTGAGGCCCAAAAAATAACTTTTTCCAATAGGTACACATCATTTTACCATCTTAGAACCTACATTTTTATTGCTATATTAGTTAGGTTTGGTTTCTGATTTTTATTTACACATTATAACCCTCATAAATTGAATGAAACATTAGTAGAAAAATTGTTGTTCATCATCTTGTTGATTCATTTTGGTGAAATCATTTTTCAATGTTTCATTATGGTGGACTTGACTTCTTGAGCATTGTATTTTTCTGATTTTGGAGTCTCTTTTCATCTTATATTAGATCTTGCTTTCATTTTAATTCATTTGCATTGAATTAGATCTCATTTAGGGTGTCTTAGTTTGCATTCAAATTTGTATCTCATCTAGGGTTTTAGGATTGCATTGTTTGCATTCTTTAAATCTAAAAAATTGTTGGTGTAATTAAAAGTAGTGTACCTTGTCCTAGGTCATTATTACACCTTATTTAAGATTACTTAGGGACCACATAGGAGGTAGTTGGAGAATAACCACTTTTGGTGGACTTATCATGTTATTATTTTATCACATCCACTTTTCATGGACACATCATGTGATTACCTCTCCACCTTTTGTGGTGATTATCACATTATCACTTTTCCACTTTAGGTGGAGTGATAGCTTTTCATAGTTTTCTCATATCATAAGAATACGAAACTTGTCACAATATTATGCCCTTCTATGTTCTCACCTTGGCTATACAGCCAAGGGGTCTCCTATGTACTTTTGCATAGCACACTGTATTCTATTTGCATCATTGGTAGAATATAGTTTATTCTTGTCATATTGATTCTATCTCTCTTATGCTTGTGCTTTCTAGTAGGCCTCTAGATCTTGGGTGGCTACCTTCATAGCCAATTCTTACATGGTATTAGAGCTATTGGAGTACCTTTGGATTGTCATTTTGGAGAGATTCTTGGAGGGTTCCATTTTTTTCCTTGTATTGTAGGTGCATTTTGGGAGCTTGTTGCATCAAATCCGAGCTACCATTGCATCTGGAGTGTCCCAGATAGTCATATTTTCCTTTTGTTTCATCTCAGTTGGACATCTGAGGCCAAATTTGTAAAGGGTTGAAGATTGGAGGTGGTTGTCAGATCCAGGACCTAACTACCACTTTGAAGCATTTTCAGCCAAAAAGGGCATTGCCATTGTGCTGAAAAGGGCCAAAAACCCCTAAATTGACTGCCAAATCATTGAATTTGGACAAAGTCTTCCATTGAGGAAAAATTGTTGGCTGCACCGTACGGCCTAGCCATCATTACAGTTGGTACGATTTTTTTTTTGTAAGAAAAATTAATATTTTTTGCGATTTTTTTTCCAAAAAAATCATAAAAAAGTTCATTCACAATTTTTATTGTTTATTGTATAGTTTTTATTTAATAATAAAAAAATACAAAAAAGAAAGGTTGTATTGTACAACCATAGGTTGTACAGTTTATAGTGACTATACCCATGTGGCATGTTACCATGACATTAGTGGTAGAATTACAACCGGTAAAATAGACAACCGGTGCCAGATTTTGTTGGCGGCTAGTAAATATACCGACTAGTCAGAGAATATTTCATCCAGAGGAGTGACGACATGGTGATGTGAATTTAGCCTAGTGTAGTTTGTGATGACTAGGAAACCATCAAATTTAATGCATGTATTGCCGACATCAGTACTGTGTCAACAACTTTTTGAAAAAGCAGACCCCCTCATGGATTGAGTTTTCAATTTTGCAGTTCAACTTCTAAGGCTCATATCTTGGTCATTTTTAAGCCTTTCTTGGTGCAATTTTTTTTTTTTTTCGGCTAATTTTTCATGTACTTCATAGTGGTGTAATTATTTTCTAATTTTGGTACATGGATTTTCCAGAAAATTTGATTTGTCACAGGTGTTGTTGAATTGTCACCATTTTTGCAACTTCAGGGCTTCGTTTAGGCTCATATGAACTCCTTTTTAGGTGCCATTTTTTTTGAAAGTGCATGAATTTTTCTGAACTTCATAGTGATGCTATTAGTTATAGTGATTGTGATAAAAAATTGTACTTTCATCATATGGTCTATTTTTGGCCTATTTTGGCATTTGTAAAGATAAGATCTTAGTTTGGTATTTTGTATCAGTCATTTGAGTCTGTTGTAGCCTACTTAAGGCTGTTGTAAAACATTGAAAATTAGAAGCCCATTTTGCTTGGCTTGCAAGTGGCCATTGTACATGCACTAAGTATAAAGTGCCATATCATCTTTTATTTTTATTTTTTTTGGGGGGGGTTCTTTGATTGAGTGAATTTGGGGGGGTGTCTTGTGTGATTGTGCCTCTCTCTCTATCTTGTTCTCTTTCATTTTGATACTATGGGTTCTCCTAAGTTTCCTTTGTTAACTCCACATAACTATGCTTCTTGGAAAATTGATGCTTGGAGTAAGTTAATGGAAAAAGGATTAACTCATTATATTGATGGAACTGTTGTTACACCATCTGATCCTAAAGTTGATCATATTGCTCATATGGATTGGCTCACTCAAAATACTATGGCTCTTGGAACTTTAAGGAAATATGTATCAAAAGACCTCATCTTTCAAATCGAAAAGTGTAAAACAATCAAAGAGGCTTGGGAAAAGTTTGGTCAATTGTACTTCCATGTTGATGAGATTAGAGGTTATCGGCTTGACAATGTTCTCACAATGTTAGATCCCAAGAATTTTGATACAATCCAAGACTATGTCACTAAGGAAAATGAGCTAAGAGCATAGCTTAAGGATTGTGGCATTAACAAGAAGGATGCACAGTTGGTCTACAAATTGTTGGGAAAACTTCCATCAGAATATGCAACATTTTTTTTTAGCTTCCAAACCCATCGCTTGACAGTAGGTAGTTCTTTCACTATGCCTTCACTTGATGAATTCACAGAAATGTTGATGTTAGAACAAGCAAAGTTGATAAGCATGGGGGTTCTCAAGTCTTCAAAGTCCAAGGGAATCAAGGGACTCAAGGAAAGGGTTCCAACAAGAAGTAGAAGCAATCTAAGACAAAGACACAACAAGATAAAGCACAATCATCCTCTCCACAACAAGGGAATTCTTCATCTTCTCCCAAGAAGGGAAATTCAAGCAAGAAAGAGAGACCAACTTGTTCATATTACAAGAAGTTTGGTCATGATAAGCAGCATTGCCACACTAATCAAATTGATGAGTTGAAAAACATCATCAAGAAGAACAACATCAATTTACCATCTACCTACAAGAAGAAGGATTCATCTCATTCCACTTCCTCACAATAAAAAGGAAAAGGGAAAGAATTTGTGGCTACTTCAGGTTCTTCACAACAATGGATACTTGACTCAAGTGCCACTCATCATATGGGTTCTTCAAGGGAATAGTTTTCTACTTTAGAGCCATCTAAGGTACCTCACATCTTCATAGGAGATGATACTCAAGTGGAATTTGAAGGCAAAGGTTTGATTGCCATGGATAATGGAACATTTGAGAATGTTCTCTATGTTCCTAATTTGAGTACCAATCTTCTTTCAATCTACCAAATCACTCACTTTGGAGATGGAAAGAAAGTTGAGTTTCTACCAAATTCAATTGTGGTCAAAGAACTTAAGGATGATGCCTTGGTTGCAGTGGGACAAGCCAATCACAACACACGGCTTTATTCATTCTCCCACTTTGTTCCTAAGTCTCCTTCTACAGCCTTGCTCACTCATTCAAATTCATAAAGTAAGCTATGGAATGAGCGGTTTGGACATCTCAATTACTGCTATCTTCAACAACTTAGCTCCAAGGCTATGGTTACAGGACTATCTCAAATAAGCTTTTCTGAAGGTGTATGTTCAGGTTGTTCCTTAGGTAAGCATCCAAAAGAGAAATTTGACAAAGGGAAGTCTTGGAGAGCTTTGGAAGTTCTTCAATTGGTTCACAGTGATTTAGCAAGTCCATTTCTAGTGCCATCATTTAGCAAGGCTCTCTATGTCCTCACCTTCATTGATGACTACTCCTGCTTCACATGGGTATACTTTCTTGTTCACAAGAGTGAAACTGTGTTTGATAGATTTCTAGCCTTCAAGGCTCATGTTGATAAGCAATCAGGAAAGCAAGTCAAGATTCTTTGCACAGAAAATGGAAGGGAATATGTGAACAATAGAATTGAGGAATTTTGTACTCTTGAGGGGATTGATCTTCAGCATTCAGTTGCTTACAGACCACAACAAAATGGTGTTGTTGAAAGAAAGAATAGAACCCTTAAGGATATGACTAGCTGCACAATTCATGCTCATTCTCTTGGTCTAGAATTTTGGGAAAAGGCTATCAGTTGTGCCACTCACATCCAAAATTAGGTTCCCCATAATGTTTTGAAGGGAATGACTCCTTTTGAGGCTTGGTGTGGTAAAAAACTGGTTGTGAGACACTTCAAAGTTTTTGGTTGTCCAGCTTGGGCACGCATACCACTAGAGAAGTGCAAGGCATTAGAACCTTAGAGTAGGCCTTCCATCTTTTTTGGATATCCCGAAGGTGTTAAGGCATATAGACTTTTGGATCTAGAGACACATGAGCTATTCATTGAGAGGAGTGTTCACTTTGAGGAAAGCTTTCCTATCTTAGCCTCTAATCCTCCTCTTCCTTCCTCCATAGTGGAAGGTGATGATAGTGACTCAGATGATGATTCTTCCTTAACTTTGACTCATAGGATCACACCTTCACAAGGTCCACTTGTAGTTGAGGATTCTCATCCTTCATATCCTACTAGACCTCATTGGGCTTGATAGACTCTTGAATCAACAAGTTCTCTTGTTGGGGATCCTTCAGATACTCAAAGGAATCAGTCACAACATCAAGATTTTCCACATGCTTACATTGCTAATGCTTCAAATCCACAATCCTTTAAGGAGGCTTCAGGAATTCCTTAATGGGATTCCACAATGGAGGAAGAGTATAGTTCCTTGATGGGGAACAACACATGGGATTTAGTTCCACTCCCTAAGGGGAGAAAGATGGTTTGATGTAAGTGGATCTATCAGACTAAGTATGTAGCAGATGGAAGTGTGGATAAATATAAGGCTCGGCTTGTGGAAAAAGATTTCTCACATGTTCCAAGTGTTGATTATACAAAGACCTTTGCACTCGTTGCTAAGATGAACTCCATTTTCTTGACACTTGCTATTGTTGCAGCTCATGGTTGGGTTGTACATCAGATGGATTTGAAGAGTGCATTTCTTCAAGGGGATCTTCATCAAGAGATTTACATGGAGCAGCTGTAGGGATTCATACAGGATTTTTCTTTGGTTTTCAGATTGAGGAAGTCTATCTATGGCTTCAAACAGGCCCCTAGGTCTTGGTATGCCAAGATGGATTCCTTTCTTCTCTTAGTATAATTCACCAGGTGTCATTTAGATCCGAATGTCTATATTTTATAACAGGATGATTCTAATTTTCTACTTGTGCTCTATGTTGATGACTTGATCATTACAGGGAATTTCTCATCCATCATTGGCAGTGTCAAATCTGCTTTGCAGGACAAATTTGCTATGACTGACTTGGGCCTTTTTCACTTTTTTCTTGGGATTGAAATCACACAGTCAACTTCTAGGATCTCTCTTTCTCAGCCCAAGTATGCTCTTGATCTTCTAGCTTGGTTTCATATGGCTGATTGTAAGCCTACTCCAACTCCCTTTCTTTTAGGATTCAAGCTTGAGGCTAAGTATTCTACTAAACTTGTTGATGCCACTTTGTATCGTCACTATTGTTGGGATTCTACTCAACTCTACTTGACTCACACATGCCCTCGTCACATTGTTGGGAGTCTCATCTACTTGACTCACACATGCCCTAATATCTCCTTTGCAGCTGGAATGGTTTCATGCTTTATGCAAGAACCACATGAGCTTCATTGGAAAGTAGCCAAATGTATCTTGCATTACATACAAGGTACACATCATCATGTGATTCACTATGTAGTAGGTACAGGACTTACCTTGGTGGGATATACAGATTCTGATTGGGTTGGCGATCTTGATGATTGTAAGTCCACTTCTGGCTATAGCTTTCATCTTGGTTCTAGTCCCATTTTTTGGTAGAGTAATAAGTAGCATGTTATTTCTCTTTCTTTGACGCAGGCTAAGTATCGAGGGGCTGTTAATGTTACTACTGAGGCTCTTTATCTTTAGAACATTCTCACTGAGTTTGGCTTCACTATTGCATGCCCTACAGTCATTCATTGTGACAATCAGAGTGCCATCTAGATCTCAAAGAATTTGGTTCACCATCAGAGGACCAAACACATTGAGATTCATATGCACTACATTTGGGAGCTGATACAGGAGTAGGTCATTGTTTTGCAGTATTGTCCTACAACACAACAGGTTGCAGATATCTTCACCAAACCCTTCATTGAGAGTGTCTATCATCATTTGCAAGCTCTCTTGGGGGTGCAAGATGTTTAATCTAAGGAGGTCATTTGACTTCTTCATGCTCTCATTTTGGGGGGGGCTTTTTCCTCGCTCAAGGTTTTTCCCTTCTCATCTTTTTGAGTGCATTTTTTGTTTTGTTTCATCTCTCTTTTGGGGGGGAGTTTTTTCCCATGTGGTTTTCTCCTTTTCTTCACTTTTATGAGAGATTGCATTGTATTTGTATATGGGTACCTAACATGGCCTAGTAGTCGGGACCCATCTTGCATTGTTTTCTTTTGTGTACATTCTCCCTAAGTTGCACTTAAGGAGGGGTGTTGGTGTAATTAAAAGTGTTGTACCTTGTCCTAGGTCATTATTACACCTTAGTTAAGTTTACTTAGGAACCACATAGGAGGTAGTTGGAGAATTTCCACTTTTGGTGGACTTATCATGTTATTACTTTATCACATCCACCTTTCGTGGACACATCATGTGATTACCTCTCCAACTTTTGTGGGTGATCCACCTTTTGTGGTGATTATCACATTATCACTTTTCCACTTTAGGTGGAGTGATATCTTTTCATACTTGTCTAATGTCATAAGATTATGACACTTGTCATAATTTTATGCCCTTATATGTTCTCACCTTGGCTATATAGCCAAGGGGTCTCCTATGTACTTTTGCATAACACATTGTATTATATTTGCATCATTGGTAGAATATAGTTTATTCTTGTCATATTGATTTTATCTCTCTTATGCTTGTGCTTTCTATTAGGCCTCTAGATCTTGGGTGGCTACCTTAATAGCCAATTCTTACAAAAAAAAAAATCATCTTGCATTTCATTTAGATCATATAAACTTGCATTTGAAAATTGAAAACAAAATTGCATATCATTGAACTAGGTCTTTTAGTTCATCATTTTGTCACATTTTCAACTTGCATTTCACATTATATTTATAGAAAATCAAATCCAAAACTTCCTATAGTAGACTTGAATCTCAAAATCTTTAGAAAATGAATAAAAATATATAATAATAAGTTTCAAAACCTTAATCTAGGACACATTCACCCCAGGGGAAATGAGTCCCCGATAGGGTTACAAAGGCAACAAGTTTTCACAGTTCCAAAGCTTCAGTATCATATTCAAAGTCTCTCAAAAAAACATACCAGAAACCATTCTCCATTGGCCGAATGAGTCCTTGGAGGCCTACATAAACCAACTTTTCTAAGTTATATGTTGATTTTCTACACTTCTTAGGCCTGTTGGTAACCTATAGTATCAGTCTGGAAAGTTTCAAAAAAAAATATTTTATGCATCTAGGTCGAAACATTCATTTAGTGTAGTCATCCTTAAATCATTCCAAAATCATTTCAGTAGGAAAAATCATCAAGACATTTTTGAAGTATTGCATAACTTAGCTTAGTTTTCATGTTAAGCATATTTCCTTTTGCATAGTTAACATATTATTGTCATTTTCATCATTCATATTCAAAAATTGAGTCAAAATTGCATTTCAAAAAGTGTCATATAGGTCATTATTTGTCCTTCATTTCACCTGCATTTAGACATCAAATTTTGGAAAAAATTTCCACTGAAGTTATAGTTTGAAACCAAGCACATGAAACGCATAAAACAACTTTAAAATTGTATTTTTCACCTTTTTCAAATCCTAATTTGGAACTCATTCGCCTAGTGGTGAATGAGTCCCTATAAATACATTTTAGGAAACTTTCTAGGTTCTTTTTAGTCTCTAGTTTTCATTTTTGCTACTATGTTTAGATCTAAGAATTAAAATATTGTAACAACTTTTTTTTGCATTCAATTTATTGCTCATTTAGTTAGATTTTGCATAGTTGTGGAGAACATTTTTCTTGCATACTTTAGTTAAAAGTAGTATTAGATTTTTGCATTTTTCTTTCATTATTGCATCATTAGATATGTTAGTTTACATTTTGTAATCATTAGAAAACAAAACCAAAAACCAAAAACATCAAAAGAAATAAACAATCCCTTTATTAGTGATGACTTTGACATGTTAGATGAATCCCTTGAGTAATTGATCTCCCCTAGATCATCCACTAAAGATTTGATGCAAGAAGATGCACACATAGACAATCATGATAATCCTAATTTTTCTTCTCCCAATACAATCATGAGAATCTTGTTTTTCCCTCTTCTAATGCTACATTTTTTTCAACAAACACTAAGGTGGATGGCATAGATGAAGATGTTAAGTTCACATTAGATCCCCCCTCACTATAAGGTCATCTAGGTCACTTAGTTGAGGTTGACTGCAAAAATTGGATCTCCTTTAATTAGTGAGCTTCCTAAGTCACCTACCATCATAGAACCACCTAAACCATTACCTCTAGAAGTTTCCTAAAAAATTATAAGGAAAATATGTAGTAACAATTTTTTGTAGAAATCAAGTTACAATATCATTGCTCACACATATAATATGCAACAAAAAACCATGCCTACCTCATTACCATTTCCTTAGCCTTTATTTCCTATTGCTCCTAGTTTTCCTTCACATAGTAGAAAAGAGATCGATCTTGTTGGGAAACTTCATCATATAAACATCACCCTTTTTTATTTAACAAAAATATAACATACACACCATCTTAAGGACTTTGGTGCTCTTCCTTGTGTTGAAGCACCTAGTTCAGGTCTAATTGATAATAATTTTCATCAATCATATCAGCTAATCCTTGTCTTGCACTAAGTGGGGGGGAAATGTTTAGGTAGCCTTTTCCTCATATTGCACTTGTTGTTGTCTCTTTTGGCTATTTGACCACCTTCCATGTATATATAAGAGCAAGCTTGGGATGCAGATGAAATTCCTTAAGTAGGCTCACACATGACATACTAAGTTATCTTTACTATTTCATTTTGGAGGAAACCCCTTATTCATGATGTAGTTTCACTTAAGAACATATGACTTGGCATATGGCTCTCTAAATAAGCCTAAGCATAGGGCTCTCCGAATAAGCATAGGGCTCTTTGAATAAGCATAGGGCACCTATTGAAGTTATCAGATGGATAGCTTTGGTATGGTTAGTATGATGAGAAGCCTAAGTGAGGGAATTAATTTTTCATTATACAATGAGAATAGGTAAATACCGGCATAACTTTCTCACTAAGCCACCTTGTTTGGATACTCACCCAGTGGATATCCTAAAGTTTCATTTCCTTAGAGTGAGCGTGCATTTTTGGAAAAACAGCTTAGACCCGATCTACATCATGTTGGACAAACTGTCAAGGTTTGATCCACCTCTTTTTATATATTTTTTTTATTTTGTTTTTTTGTTTTTCTTTCTTTTAGTCCTCGAAATTGAATGTTTATGTATCTTATTTTTTTGCTGCATATCATACACCTTGTGTGTGTCCCTTTGTGCTTATGTTGGTTTGATGTAGGATCTTTGATCTTGGGGGCTTGATCACCCTCCATGATCTTTGTTATTATATACAATCCACATTGGTACACTTGGATCCCTCTTGAATGTCCACTTTAGTGTGATTTTGAAGCAAGTTCCTCCTCTCACTAAAGTGGGGGCTAAATGTGGTAACATAAAAAGTATCCCTTTTTCCTTAATTTTGGAATGAATCAATAAAATGGACTTAATGATGCCTTATTTAGAGTGTTGTAAACTATTTCTTTACACTTTCACACTAATCTCGGGTTTTAATTAATTAATTGAGGTTAATAGAGCTTAATTGGCCCCTTAAATTCAAATTTGAGCTTTATTTATTGCATTTTTTTAGGGATAAAGCCTGACACTCACTAATAATATTTCATAACACTTAATTTTGCAAGGTTTGTGTCCTAGGATAGTGACATGGGACCCATTCGCCACTTGGAAAATGGGTCCTTAACTTAGGACACCCCCTTTTGGGTGTGTTTCTAGCTGGATTTTAATAATTTCAAATCCTAGATCTGATGTTGGCTTGTGTTATTTGAATTTTAGGATTAAATCTTAAATTAAGTATACATATAAGGTTATTTCACATGGTTTCACCTAGAAATTTCAAGTGATCTTAAGAGAATTCAAGTGAGCATTTACAAGAGCATTTCAAGAGAATTTCAAAGGAATTCAAAGGCAGATTATTAAAGCTTATTGCAACAATCAAAGGCCATATCATCATGTCAAGGGCATAGCACATTATGCATGTTGTTGAGCTAATGTGTTGATGTAGCATTGAAGATCCAATTCAAGCATTGTTTCATATCCAAATTCAAGATCAAGATCTACATTCCTTAAATCCACTTCATGCTAGATTGTTGATTTATACTCCAAGGTTCAATTAAGGATTGGTGAGTTGTGGAATTACATTGTTTATGCATCTTTCCTTTCATGCACTATTTCAATTCAAATTTCAATTACCAAAACAAGGTTTGACCAAGGAAAACCCCTATTCCCTAACAATCAAAAAATTTATTCTCCTTTAATGTGTGATTACAGGTTTTAGGTTGAAGATCAATTGGAGAACAAAAGTTGTCAATGTTTTTAAAATTTTCATCTTTCTTGCAAGATCACGGAAATTCTTCGATAGAATTCATTTATGACTTTTGGGAGTTGAACACCTAGGATTTGGGAGTGCAAACATTGAAGAATAGAACCTAGAAATTGATTTTCTAGAACCCTAGTAGGGACCCATTCACCACTGGGAAAATGAGTCCTTTGTGATGCCTAAAAAATCACTTTTTCCAATAGGTACACATCATTTTACTATCTGAGAAGCTATCCTTTTACAGTTATATCAATTACTTTTTATTTATGATTGTTATTTACACTTATAGCCTTCATAAATTGAAAGAAACATTAGTAGAAAAATTGTGGTTCATCATCTTGTTGATTCATTTTGGTGAACCCATTTTTCGGTGTTTCAAACATAAATATACCTATAACATTTAATTTACATTTAACATGTTTAACATATATAAATCATTTACTCACGAGTTGTCTAAATCTAGATATAATGTATAAACACAAATGTGTACATGTAGATGAACATAAACATAAAAATAAAAAACATGTACATAGATGAATATTTGAGCTCAAAAACTTGTATGTATATCATAAGAAAATATATGTAATCAAGTCTTGGTGTAAATGCACATGTCAATATATCATACATAAATCATCATATGGACTTGAATATGAACTATCATGTCAAACATGGAAAACACATGTATATGATTTGAGCCATTTATAGGCACACATGTACATATAAAATTGAAAATGTATATATGTAATCAATTCCAAGGAAAAATACATGTCTAGAGATCATAAAATTTACCATAATGTATCAAAAAGTCATAAATTCAAATGTCTATATATTTAAATATCTAGAAATGTCCATGTGAATGGACCTTTAGGTGGAAGCCTAATTGTCATGTTGACTCCTAGTCGAGTGACCCTCTTAATGAGAATCCTACTCTGATGGATGTGTCGAGCCCTAGAGATAAAATTGTATGCAATTTGTTAAATACATTTTACATATATAGTTATTTAAGAATTTAAATGTATAAATATCTATAGATATACATTTATGTACACATAAAAATAAAAATTTAAAACTCACATGTCTACTAACAATAGTATCATCAATTGAATCATGCCAACACACACGATATGATCTTAGGCTAGGAGTAACATTAGGTATCTCCATCTACAATATCTATATATATATATATCATTTAGTTAATTTAACTAAAATTTAAATAATTTTTAAAAAATGAATTGAAAATGCACATGAAAAACATACATATAGATGCACATGTACCTGCATATTATGTGGCATAGGATCCGAACCCTCTACAATGATTTCCTCCACTAAATCATCCAAATGAGTTTCCAAAGTCATGTCTTGATCTACATTTATATGTTCCCTCTCATGTTGTAGTAATGATGAGTGAAGGGAACTAACCAGCTAAGATGGAATCAATTACGAATCTGGATGCATCAACATCTCCACAAAACTTGTAAATTGCATCCTCTCTATATCTATTGAAGGATCAGTAGCCTATGTAGCAGTTGAATGATTCATAGGTGGATCCTAATGTGCACTGGTGTTGGTCCCAAGGTGATGAGAATGATGGAATCCTAGATACGAATGAAAATATGTACCCAGATTACCTATGACTTGGTCTATAGAGATCCCAATCTCTAATGCAATGAAGGAATTTTCCACCAAGAGGGCCTTAGCCAAATAATGCAAAGTACTCTATGCCATCTCTCCTATAAGAATTTCCAGTTGTGTGGGTGTAGGGATGCTCATCATAGCATAAGGATCACAATCAATTTTGTTGTATTGTGTTATAAATGAACGTCTAGATCATGGATGTCTTGACATTAAATACTAACCCACATGATCATTAGCTATCCTTGTGGTAGAAACTACAATATCACTGACATTGTCAATTGTTTCCCTTTGGGAAGCAATGATAACTTGATCTATTGAGGGGAATAGGGTTGGGAAGATAGTAGGAGACCTTTCACCAACCAATGCGCTATACACTGGGGCTGCTTGATCTACTCGATGATAAGGGTCCCTCCCTACCATACCCCTAATCAAGATATCCTAAAAGGTCACATTAGTTGACTTTGAGGTCAAAATGAACCTCAACATACAACTGCTATGTAAAATATAAGGGAATTTGGTCATTATTTGGATAATGACCAAAGGTTACAAGAAACTAAGGGTAGATCAAATCGACCATAACACGATCCAAACATTTGGTAACCTAGTATTCCTTCACCTTAGATTTATCCCGATAATATGAAAAACATTAGGTTTTAATGGTTTCTTTGGTCAACAAACCCAGAATATGAGTAAGGGAAACTATTGGAAGAATGAAGAAAAATGATCATCTCTACAATTTTGAGTTGTCATTAGTCACCATGTTGTGATTGAAAGCATAAGTTAGTTCTTGATCTGGTATTTTGGTCCAGTATTTGAACTAGTATTCAAGCTGCACCCTCTAATATTATAGTTTATAATCCTCTGCAGTTGACAGTTGTTGCTTGCAATTTTGGGAAATAGTTTATGGATGTTGAAGGAATGTATATTCATAATCTCTCATGCTTTGGTGCTCATATGGTATATTGGAATTATTCTATTGATTACTTTCTACAATTTAGTCTATTTATGGCTAACCTTTTGGATACGTCATGATATGGTAGATTAATTTTGTTATGCAGATATATGTGCGACCTATCTTAGGTCCATGCCGACATGATGTAGTGTATTGAGTGTTTGAATTTCCATTTGGGAAGATTTTGTGAAAGCTTGTATTCGACAGGTTGGTATTTTTTATAAACAAGGAAATGCATCTAATTAGGCCAACCTAATTGATGCTTGTGGATAGATCAATTATATATATGTTGAACAGTTTTAGAGATAGGGGGAGTGTGATATTTTGATGAGGTAGTAGTGAGAGTGAAAAATGATAGTGTGTTAAGTCATTCTTTTGAGCATCACTGGAACTGCATCAACACTTGTTAGGTGCACTCTTTTCAGTTCATTTTGGTTGTAAATCCCAATTTTGTTTTGTGAATCTTTTTGTAGGTAGTGAGCCTCCTTTGTAAGAAGTGAGCTTTTGTATCTAGAAAATGAGTCCTTTTAGGGTAGTGAACCCTTGGTAGTGAGCCTTATACATTTAGTTTCAAAACTACATTATATTGTGAGTTAATCCTCACCATTTTTTTTCCCTCATTGGGTTTTCCACATAAAATATAGTGTTTAGTGTGTTGATTTTACTTTTAGTTTTGTGCATTTCATGTTCATACTTAATAATAGAATAGTGTGGTTGTGAAATTGATAAGTTTTGAAGTT
This sequence comes from Sequoia sempervirens, assembly GCA_007258455.2. NCBI lineage: Eukaryota > Viridiplantae > Streptophyta > Pinopsida > Cupressales > Cupressaceae > Sequoia > Sequoia sempervirens. Next base: position 99,081 of record VDFB02260491.1, read on the forward strand.
TTGAGTTTAAGTTTGGTGACAATTGATTCACCCCCCTTAGTTGTCCTGCACTTGTTAACAATTGGTATCAGAGCTTTGGTTCCTTGGTTTAGAGCTTAACCACTTAAGGTAGATCCTGAAGGTTGATCAAATGGATGATAAAGAAGAACTTTGGACTACACTTGAGGATCTTGACAAAGTTGAAAATGAAAACAAAGAGCTGAAGGAATATCTTGATGATGCAAAAGAATGTGTCTGGAAGCTAAAAGAACAATTAAATAAATTCAAGGAAAGACACAAAGAAGTGACCGAGCAACTAAAACAAGAGATAATTGGATTGAAAGTGCTTGTAGAAGAAAAGAAGAGAATTGAATAATTTCTGAACACTATGGTACAAAATAATTTTGATGAATGATCTAAACTTGAACATGAGGTAGTAAACTTGAGAGTAGAACTGGAAAATGAAAAACTCTATGAGAATAATTTTAGATCTAGCTTTGATAAGCTTGGAGAACTACTTGCAGGAAAAAAACCAAGTAAAGACAAAGGTGGCTTGGGAAATGATGCAGGTGAAAGTTCTAAGGACAATCATATGACTCAAGACAAAGGGAAGCATAAAAGAAACTCAAGAAATTTTGCAAGGAGACTTCCTATGAGATAGCCTAATGCACAAAGGTATCCCTCTTTCAATTTTTTTTTTTTCTATAATAAATATGGTCACAAGGAAAAAAAATGTAGGAGTAGGATGAATCAGTTTGCTGGTTCTTTCTCTAGACAATGTTTTTCATGCAAGAAGGTTGCGTATAAAGCTACTAAATGTAGATCTCAGGTGAGAATGATTAGTCAAGTAATGATGAATAGATTTAATGGAGGAAAAATGAATCAATCCTTTAATGGCCACTACTATACCTATAAGAAATATGGACACAAAGCAAATCAATGTAGATCAAGAAGTAGTGGAGGTCAGAATAATAAAAAAGGTATTGTTTGCTATAATTGTAACAAACCTCAACATATCTCAAAGGTTTTCATAAGTAAGAAGGGAAAGAAGTCTACTCTAGTAGAGAAAAATGATCCGGTAAAGAAGATCGACAAAGAAGAGATGAAGCAAGAGATGAATAAGATTTCGAAGAAGAAAGAAGAAGAACCTAAAACTATTGAAGTGTTTGTTCCCTCATCTAGTATAGATAATTCCTCTAGGAATTAGACCTAGCATGGTCTTAGGGGGAGCATTAACAAAAAACTATAAAAAGCCCACAGATGGATGGCATGTCAAAGGCTGGCATGAGGATGAAAAGTGAAGAATGAATAATTAGAGGTTTTGGAAAAGGAACTAGAAGAAAACATGTTGACATACTGATTTATGAACCCAATTAGGGTTTTTTGTGTTGAGAAGAATGTTCTTAGCAGCTTTTTGATGTCTGTCCCATTTAATATGAATTAGGGAAAATAGATGGTGTATAAGGTAAAAATTTGTAAGCCTTTTTTGATCATTTTAAGAGCATTTGAAGAGTTTGAAAGGTATCTTGGAGTAATTTCAAAGTGATTTGAAGCATTTCTAAAGCAATTTGAAGAAATCATTACAAATATTCAGGAATTATCTCTTAGTCTGTGAAGAAAAAGAGAAGAATTCTTGACTAAATATTAATGAATTAAACATGGAAATGGATAGATGATTGAGTGGTGACATTCCAATGAAGCTAAAAGGAGTTGAATTGGAAGAGTTTGATCATAGGAAGATTAAAGAAATGGAACTAGGGCTGAAGGAAAATGAATTACAAAGCATAAAAACCCTACGTATGGATTTATGGGGAGAATTTCCATGGTTTTCTAATAAAGAGTTCATTTTTTTCTTGTTGAGTCAATTCAAGAACAACAACATTGTGTTGGACAAACCCTACCTAATCACAAAGGAAGCAATCAAAGCAATTACTATTTTATACATTATTGGGGATCTCCCTGGAAAGATAACCGTGAAACAAAAAGATGTGGAGGAACTCATTGGCATTGATAAAGACCCTCGAGCTCTATTGATAAACACACTTGTGGATTACACTATAAGGTATATTGCGTACAAAATTTCTAATAAAATCTATTTCATAAATTGTGAAGGTTTGAATTCTGTAGTGCCCCTCATGATACTATCCTTTTTGTTACTATGTGGATACTGGTTATGTTTTTTGCAGGCTTGAGATTACATTGGTGATTGTTTTTCCTATTTGAGCTTATGTGTCTTGCTTGGATACACATGATAGTGTTTTATGATGTTGATAATATAATGATGCATGGTACCATCTTTCCTAATTATTCTATATTGTGTGACTATGTAAATTGTTTAATACTCATTTCATGCTATAGATGATGTTGTGTTGATGTTTGAGTTTTGGGTGAGGGGGACAGTGTTGCATCACTCATATGTGAGCGCCCTGCCACACCGCAATTCTCTCTCACAATGTGTTTGACATTAGATATATATATATATATATATATGTTGTTCCAACACATGTTTTTATGCAGGACTGCAGGTACCGGGCACCGACTCCACCTGCATCGCCAGGTCTAAGCATGCCCAATATACCCAATGGTTATGGCGTGGTTTAAGGATTTGACAAGGAATGGTCATCGTCTATGTTTGTTGTTCGTCAGTGTTTCGTTCTGTTATGTTATTGTTCCATTTTATGTCATTTGATTCTAGTCATAAATTTTGATGTGTTTATCATTTTATTCAGTTGTGGGAGAAACACCAAGATTTAATTAAATATTAAATTAGTTAAAATAAATAGTTTGTCAATATTACATTTGGTAATGTTTAAAGGAAAATAAAACATATATTTATATGCACGATTTATTTAAAAAGAATGCTCGAATGCATTGCATGGTAAGTTTAAGTTAATTTAATTTAATTCAGTAGTGGGTAAAATTTTAAACTAAGGATGAAATTATTTTTCACCTGTCGCGATATATAACCGAAGGTAAAGAAAAAAATTAATTAATTAATATAGGCCATTTAAAATTATTATATTTTAAAGCCTTAGTGGTAGTAGGTTTATTTTTCTTTTCGAGCTGAGGAATTTCCTCCAGGTGGAAAAAGGGAGAAAGATAAAGTGACAGGTGGTGAGAATGAAATTTGGGAATTAGCCTCCTGTCCTGCTTCATTTCCAGCACTATTAAGTTTTATTAATAGAATGTGAGGAAGGACGGTAAAAACAAGAAAAAATTGCTCTGGTAAGGAAAAAGATATGGAAGAAAGCCTTCAGTTTCATTTAGTTAAATTTGAGTTTCTTTTCCTTTAATCGTTGAATTCCATATTTTAAACTCCAGACAATAAAAGTTTAACTTCTTAATGCAATTATTTACCCTGCCTAGATTTCACGGGGTTTCCTTCTTTCATTGTAAGATAAATTGTTACTTTTGACTTGGCTGCATTTGATGAATTTATCCCTATATTTCTCCAATCTTTGTACAATATTTAATATAAATGGTCTTGTTTAGGTTAAAAATTCATGGAGATTACTCCAGGGCAAATAAACAATCTCTCTTATTCCACCAGTTTCACCTGTAACACTTAAACACATAGGAATTTAGTTTAAATAACCTCCTTGAATTATTGACAAACCATCACAGTAGCAACACTTGAGAATAAAATGTGGTCAATGTATATCCTTTCAGACATTTCTATTTTTTTTGTTATCTTGCAAGTTAATTTAAAGAAACACCAGAAGGGTGAAGGAGATTTCTTTACACTTCAGACACCATTTTAATTTAGATTTCTTTTTTTTATGGTTGCAAACCCTTTATTACTTTTACCAGTAGTGTTGGGATTTTCTTCTAACTGATGTATCATATTTTAATCTCCCTGATATTATTGGTAACCTATTTCAGCTGCAGTTTTTTTTTTTTTTTGACTTTATAGGGTGCATAAATTTAAGTAATCTCCCTATTCCATTCGCAACTTTCCTTAGCTGCAACTTTTAAACTTGAAGTGTAGTAAAAATAAAATAAAATATAAAATATAACTTTCCTAATACTCTTGGCAATTTTTTTTTTTCATGGCTGCTCCATTTAGATAAATCATTTATTTTATTCTCTATTAAATATCTAATTTATTTATTTACTATACAACAAATGATCTGAAAATTTAACTAATAACTAAATTTTATTTATGATATAAGAGGTTTATAAATTTTAGTTTATTTTCCTAGGCACTATTTTGTTTACGAAATCTAGAAGATATTAGCCAAGAAGAGGCATTTTAAAATTTACCTAACCCAGTAGAAAGAGTTGTTTTGAATTAAAGAAGTAAAATACAATTAAACTTCTTAACAAGTAATTGGCAATACAAAGTCATACATTAGTCCTATTGGTTATGTATATTTTAATTTGTTAATATTACATCAGTTGGAAAAAGAAATACATTTTTTTATTGCGAAGAAAAGTAAGTGTAGATTTAGATATGATTAGGTCTCATAAAAAAAAATTATATTAGGGTGATCAGCCAAGTTTGTTAATTTAGGAATGTTCTTAATACAAAATCTTAATTGGAAGGTTTATATATAGAATAGGTTTATTTATCACTTTGATTTTTTATTCAAATTAAAAATTACCTATTATTATTATTGCTAACATTTCAAATTTAACCCCGGGTAAAATGGATACTCAATAAGAAGATATGAAGGAAAAACAGATAAGTAAATAATTTTATTAAATTTTAAAGATATTTACATAAATTTTATATGAGTTAGTTATATACATATTTTATATGAGTTAATCATGTGATTATTTTTTAAAAATTTATGGATTTATGGAAAAACAATTTAATGTATTATTTCTCATAGATTAAAACTTACTTACGTTATTATAGATAAATGTTTTAGTTAAATAAGGAAATAACCTAGGTGATTAAATGGAGTGTCTTGTAAATAAATGGTAAAAGTGAGTGTCGGGAATTATGTACAAGTGCATTTAATATTAGTTTTTCTTTTAATTACAAGTTTAGTTAAAGTTAAATGAGTTAAAAATTCTTTTACTAATGATCTATGTGATTTGCATGTATGCAAATAAATAAACAAACATGCTATATTGGAAGTAAATTTACCATTTTAAGTAACAAATATAATTATATAGGTTGTATTTTAAAATTTAATTATTTTGAAGTAATGTTATTTTTTGATGTATTTAACAGTTGCTAACACTTTTTAGTTAGATTTGTTTACAGGTGCATTTAAAAAAAATAGTTTTAAATCCAAATTATTAAAAGTTAAATTTAATTGCAATTTCTTTTATTAGATTGTGTTTGTGATAAAAATGCTCAGGTTGGAATTAAATTAGAATTAGCTAAGGAGGACAGTGAATTTTTAATTAAAGTTATTTAGTTTAAAAGTAATTAAATGTATACAATATTCTACGGCTTGCTCATTTTAAGGACATTATGATCTGAAATGCACTTAATTATGGTTAATCATATAATAATTCTTTACACTATCTTGAGTAGGATTGGATTATGTTCACGTATAAGTGAAGGGATATTATTTAGTAATCTGAGTACTCTTTGGAATTGATTCTTTATGCATACTAGTGATTCTTTGTTCATATCTCCCTCTTGTTTTATTTCACTTTTTGGGAAATTTTATGTCTAGATATATATTGGATATGATGGGAACCCAAATGTTTAAGTTACTTCCTTTTTGATAGCCATGGGTGATAGGTTGATAGACTTCCAGAGGTGATGGGAACCTTTTATGTGTATTAAATATTCTCATGAATGGACCTTTGGGTTCCATTGATTTGCAATTCTATTTTGAACTCGTGGGGGTATCTTGTTCCATGATTTCTTTGCATTTTGGTTGTGATTATGAGCGAGATGGTACATGCCTTGCATGTGTTTTCAGTTTATGGATTTTATGTTTGGCACACCCCTTATGGTTGTGAGATTTGTTATGGAACTATTGGGGAGGGTGGCTCTTCATGGGGGCCGGCACACAAAGGGGCGGTTAGGGTAACCCATGGAAGAGTTTCCTAAACAAGTGATAATATAATTAATAAACTAGTGGATTTGGGTAGTTAAAACATTAAACAAGATTAATGATGTGCCTCACCCATACCATTAGTGCTTTCACAGACTAAGGATGGGATGAGAAGACTTGGTTGGTAAGATAACTGCCTTTTCCTCACGAAAGGTAAGTGGTCCCGCATGAGTCACCCTATGGAGTAGTGCCTTGAGATAGGCTGATTGGATAACCATAGATGGAGGCGGTACCTTGTGATAGGTTGCCTGGATAATCCATGTAAGGCCATGCAATGACACTCTCCCGTAGTATCTGTTTACCCTTCTTTGCTTGATAGCCTCTGGAAGTGTTGATGTACTTGTTGATGTACTTGTTGATGTACTTGTCAATGTACTTATTGATGTACTTGGTGATGTACTTGTCAATGTACTTGTTGATGTACTTATTGATGTACTTGTTGATGTACTTTGGGATGTTGTTCTATGTCAATGTTGATGTTAGTCTTAATTACTTAATGTTGTTGGATGTGGACCCTTTCTTTTCATTTCCTAGCATGGGGGGTGGACCTTCGGGTCCACATGGTCGAGTGGAACATGCTATGCACCCATTGGGTTCCCAGGATGTGTTTGTGATACAAATGTGAATGTAGAATTCCAGAACTTTGCTTGGATGAAGTCTTTTCTTCATAAACCTCATTTATGTACTCAATGTATTCTTCTCGATGATATAAGGGAAGCTCTATGTAATGTACTATTGTATCTATGATGTGTTGTATGTGTGGAAATATGCTCTGCAATTGTAACATGAAACTATGAATTAAATCACAATAAAATATTGTATCTCTCTTATAATTATGGATGAGTGTATGTTACCCATATGTTTCTCTTTCACTTTCATTTGGATAAAATTTTAGTCTTTGTAATGACCATTCCATGTACCCCAAAGGATGTAGATAACTTTGCAAGTGCTTAATTGTTTTTCATGTTAAGATTATACATTTCCATCTTATACAATGTATCACTTTCAAACCAAAAAAAAAATGTGCAGTGTTTTGTTGTCCTTTGGGGTTCACACGGCCGGGCATTACAAATTCAGCTATTATTGTATATATTACACATATGATGGTTAAGGAAAACAAGAAGTTTGATTTGTATAGCCTATTACTTGAAAATTTGGTTGAGAATGCTTGAATGTCATTGGTTGAGGGTTATCCCTTTCGGTTTGGATCTTTGCTTGTGTGCTTGGAATTTTACTTTTTGAACTCCCTATCAGGAAGAGAAAATGTTGTGTGGGAATCTAGTATTCCTCTTAGGAAACAAGTCTACAAATACTTGGAATCTTTGGTGGATAATGTAAGTGATTGTAAATCATATTTCACATCCTTAAGAAAAAAATCTGTGCTCTGGTATATCAGCACCGAGTTAGTTTGAAGTGGGATCTTCCTCTGGTGAGAGAGAGTTGGAAGTCATCATTGGTGAGTCTCCTTTGAAATAGAAAAAGAGGAAAACTATTGTAACAAATGTCTGAGAAGAGAAGAATGAAGAAGAAAATTTGTCTAAATCTGATCCAAAGGATATATGGTTGTTTTTGGACAAGGGTGAAATGAAGAAGATAGGTGAAATATGGAATGTGTGATCTCTAGTTAAGAAACTTAAAATTGATAATGTGCTAGTTGATTATTTGTTGAATAAGGATATTTCAATTTTAGATGTGTCAGATTCTTTACCAAATGATTTAGTAGAGATTGTTAAAGAGAGAACATTGTTGGAAGGATCTGAAGGAAATAATTTCACAGCCATGCTTGAAATAAGGTATAACAAAGAAAAGAAAGTGCTATCTAAACACATGAATGAGACAAAATAATGTATCAAAGAAATAACTGACATTTACAGGTATTGTCTTTGGTGGCTGGAAACTGTTGAAAATTTCAGAAGTAGAATTGAAGCAATTGAATCTAAAATGAATAGTATTGGAAAGAACTTTGATTACTTCAAAGACAGTGATGGAAAACAAAGAATAAGAGTTGGAGAACTATAGGTAGAATTGCTTACTACTCAAAGGAAAAGAGAAGATATGTTTAGAACCTTTTGGTTGGTTAAGGAAGTTATTGAGGTCTGATTACATCATCTCTCCAAAATTATCTTTGATGCTAAAAATTGTGAATGATTGTGTTTGTCTTTTGATCATACATCCTCCTCTACACAGTTATCCTTGTTGGAAGGTATGAGTGCAAGAATGAATTTAGTAATACTTTCCTAGAAAATAATTCTTCCAATTATAAGAGAAAGGTATAAGAAAATGTTTCATGTAAAAAGTGTCATTCTTGTTTGAATGTTTGAAATTGGAAGTTGGAATCCTTGTGTATATATGAAATCATCATATACATACGTTTTACATCCTACCTTTTGGCCACCCTTTTCCATTGATTCCAAAGGGTGAGAGAGTTAGAGTATAATGCTATGGGGAGAGAGTCACATGAGTAGGGTGATGTGTTTTAAAAATTCTAGCACATGTTGCCATTAATGAAAAATGGGTAGATTGTTGGAAGAATGAAGAAGAATGACCATCTCTATAGTTTTGATTTGTCATTTATGTCACCATGTTATGATTGAAAGCTTAAGTTAGTGCTTGATCTGATATTTTGGTCTGGTGCCTAAATCAATATTTAAGTTGAACCCTCTCATATTCTAGTCTATAATCCTCTGTAGTTGACAATTGTCACTTTCAATTTTGGGAAATAGTTTATGGATGTTGAAGGCATGTATATTTAGTATCTCTCATTCTTTGAAGCTTGTATGATGTATTGGCATTATTCTATTGATTACTTTTTTCAATTTAGTTTATTTGTTTCCAACCTTTTGGATAAGTCATGATATGGTGAATTAATTTTGTTATACAGATATATGCGTGACCTATCTTAGGTTTGTGCTGACATGATGTAGTGTATTGGTGTTTGAATTTTCATTTCAGAAGATTTTGTGAAATCTTGTAGTCAACAGGTTGGTATTTTTGATCAAACAAGGAAATGCATATAATTAGGCTCACCTAATTGATTCTTGTGGATAGATCAAGTATATATATGTTGAATTTTTTTTGAAGATAGGGGAATGTGAGATTTTGATGAGTTAGTAGTGAATGAAAAATTGAAGAAGAGAAAAAAATGATGAAGTGTTTTAAGTCAATATTTTGAGCATCATCGAAACTGCATCAACACTTTTTAGGTGCACTCGTTTAAGTTCATTTTTACTTTAAATCCCAAAAAAAAATTGTGAATCTTTTTGTAGACAGTGAGCCTACCTTATAAGCAATGAGATTTTGTATCTGGATAGTGAGTCCTTTCAAGGTGATCCCTTCACAAACTAATTTATATTGTGAGTTAATCCTTGCTGTGGTTTTTCCCTCATTAGGTTTTCCATGTAAAATTTGGTGTTCAGTGTGTTGATTTTACTTTTAGTTTTGTGCATTTCATGTTCATACTTAATAATAGAACAATGTGGTTGTGAAATTGATAAGTGTTGAAGTTTTGAGTTTAAATTTGGTGACAACTAATTCACCCCCCTCTTAGTTATCCTACACCTGTTAATAGAAACATTGGTTTTTAATGGTTTCTTTGGTGTCCTTATATATTATTGTATTGGTACCATCAATTAGAGAAGCTCTAAATCTATCAATCTCACTATTAGTCATTGAAAATAGTTCCTGAGGTGGAACTGGTGCATTTTCCATGATGTACCTAAAAGAGCAATGAGGTTATTTCTTTAATATCTATAGAGAATAGAAATCCTAGATGTACATTCAATTTAAATTTAAAACAACTATTTACAAGTGATCTAGAATTTATTTATCTATCTATAGTTCTTTTGCATGTGCATGTAATAAATTTAATGCAACTTAGAAATGTAACTAAACAAGTGAAACTAGTAAATTAATTTGAAGAATTAATAAATATAATGTAATTCACTTCATGTATTCATTTCACCAAAATGTAGAAACTTATAACTATACATTAAATTATATAAAATGATCTTAAATATATAATCCATGTAAATCACAAGGGCCAACATGATTGAAAGAGTAATAAAATTGACATTAAATATATAGATCACAAAGGTCTTACATTCATGGTTACATATCAAGGGTTTTTTTTGTTGTTGTAAATCTTCATATATGTTAGGAACCTTCACATTCCAAAAATACGCATGGAAAAAGGATGGTCCATATGTTTTACTATAGAAAATCATGTGATGGCCTCTAATGAAAATGCTAAGAGACGATGTATGAAAGAGAATACATTTTGAAAAACTTATAGATGATTTAACGATGCCAATATTATTTGGAAAATAAATTGGCTAGACATGCATATGTGTCAAATTAAAGAGAGAATAAATTGTACATCAAAATAAATGAATTCAAATATCCATCTCTATCCAAAAAAATATTTTTATTAAGAAAAATATCATTATAGAGTCTTTTCAATGATTTTATAGTGCTACAATAAAAAATGGCATTAACATAATTAATATAATACATGTGGCTTAAGAGATATGAAGACATGAAATACTTAATAAAAATATAGTTAGTCATAAAGATATTCAATCAATGTAGATTCCTCTACATAAATACCTTATTCAATATTCATATTAAACACACTACCACCTATATGAACTCAAACTTGAATCAATTGATCACTTAGAACAACAAGTCCTTTTAGTAAGATATCTAACATGAATCTTTTTGGTCATGTTTCTTTAAATTATAAGTGTTGGATTCACTTAGATACTAAGGATTTACTATTGTAGGTGTTCTTGAGTGTGTCTTTTTTACTTGTGTAATTCTAAGAAATTTTGATTTATCCTGTTATGATGTCTTAAGCCACCTACCAATAGTAAAATTTTATCAAATTTCAAATATATTTATAAATTCTAGTTTTAAATATAAAAACTTAAGAAATTTAATTGAATTATGTGTTCATTTAAATATTTTTATAATTCATGGTGTTTTTCGGTTAATTTTTTGATGTGTCAAGCTTAGTCAACACACATAGGTGATGTTTAAGTGCATTAGGATTTTAGCCTATTATATTTATATACATAAGGCATCTATGTTATTTATTAGGCTATCATTATTCAAATATGTGATAAAATCAATCATCATGTTTATTATAGTTTATTTTCAATTTTAAATATGTGAAAATTTAGTATTTAAGCTTATTGTAGTAGGAGATAGATCATCAAATTTAATCATTTTTAAATAAACACGAAAGAACAAAAGGGGTTATTATGGTTTAGGAAATGTTGTATTATTTTAGCACAAAGAGATTGGAATTGAATGGTATAATCATTGATACATACTGTAGAAGCTTAAGCTCATTCAAACATGGTTTTTAAATTCATTTCTCTCAAAAGTGATAATGGAAATTCTAGTTGTTTGATCAAAATAATGGAGAGATATAGGATTTTGTAGTTACGGAAAATGTATCCCATTACATTTTCTCACTTCTTTGGGCCCTCCTTGTTAAAATGGACTTAATTTTTCCTTAATTTAGTGTTGTAAAATGTATTTATTTACATCTCAACACTAAGTTTTGGGTACTCTTAATTAATTGAGCTTAATTATGCCTTAATTGGCCCTATAATTCATATACAAGCCTAATAAATTACATTTTCTGAAAGGGAATTCTAACAATAATTAATGCTTATGCATAACACTTTACCTTGAGCAATTTGTGTTCCAAGAATAAGGACTTGGGACCCATTCACCCATGGGTGAATGGGTCCTCCCTAGGCATTTGAACCATATTTTAAGCTATATTTTTAGTAGGATTTTAATGTCTCTAATTGTATATTCAGATGTCAGCTTGTGATATTTGAATTTCAGGAAATTAAGGATACATACCTATAAATACAAGGCTATTTTCTAAGTTTCACCTATAGAGATTTTCCAAGATAGAACTTTTTGTGACTTCACAAGAGCCAAAGTTTATGATCAAGAGAATTCAAGAGAAAAAATATCAAAGTTTAATTGTAGCAATCAAGATCCAATCATCATTTCAAAGTCTTCTTGCATCATGCATGCTTTTGGAAATAACACTGTGATATAGGTTTCATGATACATTCAAGTGTTCAAAACATTATTTCAAGCAAGATTCAAGATCAAGATCCACATCCATTTCAGCCATCTCATGAAAGTTGTGAATCTACATTATCAAGGTTCATTCAAGGGTTTGTTGAGTGGAAAAATAGATTTGTTCATTCTTCATTCCCACTTTCATGCATTATTTCAATTAAAGGTTTAATTACCAAAATGGTTTTTGACCAAGGTAAACCCCATTTCACCAAAAATAAGCATTTATCTCTCTTATGCATGTGATTGTATATTTAGATTAAAGAAGGCTTGAAGATATTTTGAAGAACAGGAATTGAAGAAGTTGTCAAAGTTGTCATCCTCCTGTTGGGAAATTGTATCTCAACCTTGCAATTATATAAAGGTCATTATTAATAGGATATATATATATAGGTGTAATATACAATGGAATAAAGGGGGAGGAGTGGGATGTGTGGAAACAATTTTTTGTTAACCTTTTCAAGAAACTTCTAAAATGGCTGACATAGATTAAATAAATGATACATTGTAAATCTAGACCATTAATTATTAGGTTTTAGATCTAATGGTGGATATTTTGTTGACCTATCTTTCCCTAGAATGTAATCATATTTTATGAGGGAGTTGCATTATGGCTACAGAGATAGAGAGAGAGATGATGATGTATTATGAGAGTTTGTTAGTAGTCGTTTTGTCTCTTGATCTTTGAGTGGTGATACTTCTCTGAGAAGCTTGCTCTGCAAGTATATTGTAATCTTTATGATTTACTGAATAGTATATTAGGAAACTTTTGGAGTGGGGTTTTTCTCCCAAAATATTTTTCCCCACGTAAATCACTATGTCGTGGTATGCATGATATTTATGTTTATTTTTGTTTAAGTTTTTGTAACTTTTAAAGATCTATAATTTTTTTGTGATATTCTCCTCTCAAGATTAGTGTAGGAAGTTGTTCCTCTACCTTAGCTTCCTTACAAGTGGTATTAGAGCTTGAACACCTTTGGTTTCTGTTGTGGGTTGTTGGGTTTTTTTAACTAATCCAAATTTGAGTGGGAGCTTGTGTAAAAGATCCTTGTGATCTTGTTATGGAAATTTTCATATGGCAAGTTCATCAGGGAGAATAGAGGTGGAGAAATTTTTTGGAAATACTTTTGAAATGTGGAAGCTGAAGATGGAGGATATATTGATAGATTGATATCTATGGGATATTGTTGATAAGAATGTTTCAAGGCTTGCAAATCCTACTCAGGCTGCTTAATATGATGTTATGGACCGTAAACCCAAGGGTCTAATCAGATTATGTTTGGTAGACTCTATTTTAGTTAATTTCCATGAGGAGACCTCTACACAAAAACCATGGAAGAAGCTTGGTGAGATGTATCAAGCTAAATATTTAGTGAACAAAATTTTCTTGAGGAAATGTAACAAATATTTTGGGTCCCCAAAATCTCTAGCTCCTTCTTAGGGTGTTTCACCTAAAAGGATAGGAAAATGGACCAAAATGACTTTGTTAACATTAGAAAAAATGTGGAAAGGGGTGTGTAAAGTGTGTGTGGATGTGTTTAGAATCCTAAAAAAATTGAATACCTAATGAAAATGTATACTAAGGAATGTATTCTAACCTAATGCGAAAGTGCTAGAAAACACAATGTGTATTCAAATAGTTTGACTAGAAATGTGAACAAACTGTAATAGAGATTCACCAAATTGGAGATGTGTACCTAGAAGCTGGAAGAGGATGGATGAAGCTTTGAAAACTTGTAGAAGACACTAGAAATGCTCATTGGGACTAATTTTCCATTCTGAGCAAATGAGTCTTATTTCTACTAGAAAGTGTCGAAACCAATTTCGGGGAATTGGGTATCCAAATATACAGAAATCATTGTTCAAGCCTTGAAATGGGATTAATTTTCCATCAATGGTGAATGATTCATGTTCTAGAAAATTGAGAATTTTGAATAGGGTTCTATGGCTTATAATCTGCAATTCTTTTTTTGAAGATTCAGTGGATCCAAATCTACAATATCTGATCTGTAGACCTTCTCCAAGCTTCAAATAGGATTTGAGACACCTTTAATGACTTTTATGGGATGTGGAAACATTTTCTCACCTCCCCAATTGATAAATATGCATACACAAACACATGTAAACGGGAAAGAGTGTTGAGGATTAGGATATAGGGGTTTTCCTTGGTCAAACCCTAATTTGTTAATCAAACCATTGAAATAGAAATAGAAATGAAATGGGAAGAGCATGATGAATACATAATATGAAAATGTAAATTCTCACCAAACCCTTATTGAATAAATATGAATATATGCTGCTCCAAAGTGGTTGAATGTCTAGAATGCTTGATTTGATGCTTGCTTGAGAAGATTGCTTGAGTGAATTAGAGAATGAGAGAATTGGAGAATTGGAAGTTTGGCGAAATGAGGGTAAAATGATGTATTTATACACACTTGTGCCTTAGTAACTCAATGATACCTCATCACAGACTGACATAAGGTAAGTTTGAATAACAACCTGAAAGGAAATTTGAAATATTTTGAATTTTGAGCCAAAAGGGACTCATTCGCCAGTCATGGCAAATGGGTCCCACCTTGGACCTTAAACTGGGTGTCAGGAATTATCTAGCATTTAATATTTTTTTTGGGTTTAAATTCAAAAATATACTTAATTAAGCTTTATAAGGGCATAAATAAAGCATAAGAAAGGTGTAAATAGTGAAATCAAGCCTAGAAAACTATGAAATTTTGTTACAAGACTTTACAACACTTCAAAATAGGACTTGATAAGTGATAAAAAGGTGAATTTTAGGTGAATTGTAATGAATAGAGTCTAGAAAAGTGTAGAAATGTTCTACAAAACTTCACAATGTACCTTCACAAGACACCATAATTTGAATTTTAAGGACCTAATGTGAGTGTTTAAGTCACATTACAACATTAAATCAAAGAAAAATAAGTCAAGCATCATAAAGGACCTAAAAGACCATAAAACTCCAAGGGGAAATTTTTCTATGGCATAGGAAAAAGATGTATTTCTTGAGAATGGAAGAGGGTGAATGAATCATAGACCACTTCAAAGCATTCAATATGTTGGTGGTTCAATTGGCATCAGTTGGTGTCAAAATGGATGACGAGGATAAATTTCAAATATTGCTTTGTTCTTTTCTTGATTTGTGGGATGTAACACCCCTCCATTTTGGATCTTTTGATCGACAGTGCTTTTTTTGTTATGTGTTTCTATTATGTTGTGACTGATTATTTGTTTAAAACATGCTTTCACATTAGCATAGTTGTTATTTGAATTAATATTGATGTATGCTCATTTATTGATTATTGACGTTTTAATTTTGTCAGTTTTGATGTGACTGTATTGGTGAAGAGAATGGTATTGCATCACTCACTTGCGAGTGTCCTGTAATTTCCGTGATTCTCTCTTCACGGTGTGTATGAGTTATTATATGTATAAATGTGTGATATTTGCTTATTTGCAGGATTGCAGGTACAGGACATTAGCTTCACCTGGTTTTACAAGTCTGAGCGTATCCACTATTCAACAGTAATATTGAGAGATAGTAACGGGTTACCTAGTCATACCTTTACCCTAGTACAGTGTGTCGTCAGTTTGAATTTGGTCTTAGATTTATCATTGTTGTTCTGGATATTTTATTCTTGTGCAAATTTAATTTGGTAGTTTAAATGTGTATTTAATTTTAAATATTTAATTAAATGAATTATTGTGGTGAGGGCTTTAGAATAAATAAATTAATTAATTAATTTAATTTGGTTATGTTGTTGAGTAAATTTTATTATTAAATGAACGGTAATTAAATAAATAAGAATATTTAAATTGGTTGTAATTAGTAAATTTTTTTATTATATTTAAATGCATGTGAATGGAAAATATCTAAACTGTTGAGGGAAAAGATATTTTAAATATTTTGTTTAAGATAACTGGGAGTTAAAAATTTGTTATCTGGTTGTTGAAAATTCATTCACGGAAGGGATTTTTTGGGGAAAAGAAAAAAAGAAAGTTGTTTCAGGAGAAAAGTTTGGATGTGTGGAAAATTGGAGAGGAAATTGTGGATCTCTTTGAGGAAATTGTTTAGAATTATTTTGCTGTAGAATTCTTAGCTGTGTTTTTTGTTGTGTCTTCTGGAAAGAGGCAATTGCATTGAAAAAAGTTTTGGCTACATTGAAAATTGAAATTATAGAGAAGTTCGACAACATTTTCTTGAGGCAACATTCTTCTATAACAGGTTCCTTACTGTTTTTGTGAAATTTGAAATTGAAAAGTTATTTTATTACTGTAATACAAATTGAAAATGTTTTAAGAAATAATTTTTCAATACTGTAGAAGTTCTTGTTTCTTTTTTTAAAAAGATTGCCATAAAAATGAATCCTCTGTAGAAAATAATTAAATCCTCTATGTAATTTGTTTATTCGAAATAGATTTATACATGAGGAAATTATAGTGGAATTATTGAATCTCTGTTAAATTTAAATCAAAACTCTGTTAAATTTAAATCAAAACTTAGAAACCTCTTTCTGTGAAAACATAATTTATTCTCTGTAGAAAATGATAAATTACCATTGAAGATTTAAATCTTTGTAGGGAAAGATTTTTTAACACAATAGAAAATTTAAAAGGAAGTATTTGAGAAATTAGAAAACCTCTATAGGATTGAAAATGAAATCTTCTGAGAAAACCAAAATAATTGGAAACCTTTGGTAATTTGAAAATCAAAACAACAGAGAGAGTGTGTCACTAAATTAATCATAACTTGAAACAAAATTTACAAACTGGGTAGAGCTGAATTTTTTATATGTTTTAGATGACTAAATTGCACACCTTCAGTAAAAATTTCAGAGAAACCCAGATCTGAAAACAAAAGTTATTAAAGTCGCAATATACAGGATTTATGATTAGGGTTGTTAAAAATTGTTAATTTATATTTATATATTTATTTATTTATTTAAAAAATATATATTAGAAATATTGCATATAAATTTTAGAGTATTTAAAATATATTTAAATGTATTTTTAAATAGGTGCATGCACATGCACAATTTGATATTTAAAATAAACTTGAAAAATAATAATTAGATTATGTAATTAGAATATATATATATATATATTTAAAATAAATATTATATCATTAATTAATGCATACCATGCACAAGTAGGTGTTTTATAATAAGATGATTTTATTAGAAGAATTAAGATTTCTATTTATATTTGTTTATGAAATTTGAATTAACAATTAATTTTAATTTCCTTATGATTTGTAAACAGAAGTATTTATATATTAATAAAAATATGTAAATACATGGGTTAATAAAATCTTAAAATAAAAAGACTTAGGAGTGAAAATTGATTTGTATTTAAATAGATATTGATTCAATTTAGATTTAGGAAATCCGAATATTAGATTATTTAAGTGCCTGAATTATTTTAAGTTGTATTATTTTCTATTCACATTTGCGGGCAATTTAAATTGAATATTATGAGTAATTGTCAAACTCGAAGTTAAACAGTTGGTTTAATTTGTTATGGATTTATTAAATTTAGGAAATCCTAATGGTCATTTATTTAATTACTTGAGTGGCTTCCTATTGTTGTGTATTCTTCTATAATTGTGTATTGGGCATTGGGGATATTTGTTGTTAAGGAAATTATAAGTCTTCCAGAGATTGTAAAATTGTGAGAGGGTTATTGTATCTTTTGTTCGCCCTTTTTGAGATTTTCCTTGGGTAGTGCACATTTTTTTGGGTTTTAGTATTTAACATCTGTAGGGATGTGTGAATTAGTTTGAACACCCGATTACTATGAATGGGTTGTCTGATTTGATTTGAGCACCCAGTTACTATGAACGGGATGTGTTGTTCTTTGCAAATAGTTGATATTTGTTATCATATTTTGTGCACTGTCTACCTTTGGATTGTGGAATATGTTATTGTGTTGTCGATAGGGGAGTGGCTTTCAATGGGGGCCGGGACACAAAGGGGTCCCAGGATAACTCGTGTGAAAGTCAGTTTAATCAGTGAAAATTAAATAACCTTTATTAGGGATGGAGTAGCTTAATATTTAATCAGATAATTTAGCCTCGCTCATTGGCTCAAGGGCTAGTATGAGACTTGAGATGAGTCAGGAAGGCCTGGAATGGCAAGATCGTTATCTTGTCTTCTCGAAAGATAATCGATTCTGCACTAGTGTGCATGTGGGGCCGGAATCGTGAGAGGTTACCAGGATAACCCTAGAGGGGGGTCGGGACCTAGGAAGATTTCCTTCAGATAACCAATGCAACCTTTGTGATGACACTCCTCCTATGACAACGGTCGATTTGTATTATACAGTGGATGTATTTAATTCAGTGGTTCTGGAAGCAATGTAACCTTATGTTTTATGTCTTTTTGGTACAGTGTTGTTTTGTATTTTTTTGGTACAGTGTTGTTTTGTGTTTACTGGTATAGTGTTGTTTTACATTTACTGGTACAGTGTGGCCTTGTATAATGTCTGTGTCTAGAGGTAATAGGTTGTCTTGGTTTCCTGTTACTATCTCCAAGCACGGGGGCTAGGCCTACAGGTACCAGATGGTTGGGTGGCGTGCATCTTACACTGTTGAGTTTCTCTTCCTGTTCGTGATGGCAGGATCTTCTTCTTCAAGGAGCTTGTGTGGTTCTCTGGAGTTGTTCTTCTCCTTCTTTATTGTAACTGTGGATCTATGTGTATAATTGTAATACCTCATTTGTATCGAGGTGAACCTTTGTGATGTAACTGTAATAGTATTTATGATCAATTCATTATTGGATTTAATGGTGTTGTATATGTGGAAATATGTTTAATACATTTCTATGTGTTAGATTTATCTTAAAATGGTTTAATGTTTTGTTGTAAGTTGTATCTTGAGTTTAATATTCATATGTTTTGGTTGGTTAAATTTTATAAGTAATGGTGTTCACATGTAGATGTGTTGCGTAGCCTAGAGGATGTATGTAGCTAGAGTAGGTTACTTTACTCATCTTGTTTTAACTTTAAAAAAAAATTAGATGTGCTTCCGCAGTATTGCATCATCCTCTAGGTTGCGGGACAGGGTTTTACATGGGATTCTCTTGTTATGGCTATTGGAAACGCTTCTATTATTTTGAAGACTAAAGATGTGTTGGGTTCTTTGATTTCTAAAAGATGAGGAGGAAGGTAGCCATCACTACCAAGGAGGCCCTAAATTTTCATGGAAGACCTAAGGAAAAATGCAAGAAGAATGAAAAGTGTGAAAAATCTAAGTCCAGGGGGAGATCTAAATCTCCTAAAAGTCTAAAGTTATTTGTTGGAACTATGACAAGCCTAGACATGTTCATAAGGAATGCAAAGAAGAAAAGAAGAAAAAGAAGAAATTTGTTTCTGATTCTGAGTCTGAGAAGGAAGATGGTGACACATTCATTGTAGCTTTGGAAACTCGTATACATAATGATGCATGGTTAATTGACTTAGGTGCATGTTTCCATACAACATTTAATAAATATTGGTTTTCTAAATATGAAGAATTGATGGAGGTAAGATGTACTTGGGTGATGATTCTCATTTAGACATTGTTTGTCATGATAAATTTAAAATTAGGTTTCTTGATGGTAGAATAAAAAGGATTAATGGTGTGTTACATATCCTTTCATTAGCATAAAATTTGTTATATGTAAGCAAACTAATAGATGTTGGTGTGCAACTAGTATTTTCTGATATAGGATGCAAGATGATTAGAGGTGTTATGGTGATTTCTAGAGGTGTTAGATATGGCATACTATATAAGTTTGATGCATGCACTATTGAGTGCAATAGTACTTCTATAAAAAGCAACTCTATGGAAGAAGTGAGGGTTTCACCTTCAATGGATGGTCATGGCTTTTGGGTACCCAAGGGTGCTCTTTCTTCTGAAACAAAGTTACCTACAGAGAAAACTATGTTATGGCACTAAAGTCTTGGCCACATTGGAGAAAAGGGTCTAAGGACCTTGAAAAATAAAAACCTTATTGAATGTTTTTCTGATTGTAATCTTTAATTTGATTTATGTGAGAATTCCATTTATGGAAAATAAAAGTGCATTCAGTTTTACTCGAGTTCTCATAAATATTGTGGTGTATTGGATCTTATTCATTCTAATGTGTTTGGTCTTGTATATGTTCCTTTAATTGGTAAATCCACATATTATGTTTCATTTATTGATGATTATAGTAGGACATGGGTATATTTTCTAAAGAGTAAATATGAAATTTTTAGAAAATTTAAAGAATTTAAAGCAATAGTTGAGTTGCAGACTAGAAAGAAAATAAAATGTTTGAGGATTGATAATGGTGATGAATTTTACTCTAATGATTTTGATAGATTTTATAAATATTATGGTATTCATAGAAAGAAGGCAACTCTGTATTCTCCACAATAGAATGGTGTTGCAAAAATAATGAACAAGACACTAATGGAGAAGGCTAGGAGTTGTTGAGTGGTGTTGGCCTAGAACAAAGGTTTTGGGCTGAAGTTTTTGCCACTACGTGTTACCTGATTAACAATCTCCCACATTAGCTCTTGTTAATAAGACTCCTATAGAGACATGGTCGGGTTGCAAGCCTTCATTAAGACATCTTATAGTTTTTAGTTGTAAAGCATTTGCATATGTGCCAAAGGAGAAGCAAACAAATTTGGAGAACAAAACTATGAAATGTATCTTCATTGGATACAATTATGGTGTGAAAGGATAAAAGCTTTGGGAACTTGCTACACAAAAGGTAATATATAGTAGAAGTGTTATTTTTAGAGAAACTAAGCCTTCTTCTATTACATTGTAGCTAAAAAAAAGTAAACAGGAAGATGTAATTCAATTTCTTTATACACTTGAGAAAGTTGAATCGAGGCCCAAGGAAATAAAAGAAGTTGAGGAGAGCTCATCTAGATTTGGATCTTTAGAAGAGGAGGAATATCTTCCAACTCAACTTGTCTATAGGTCTACAAGGAATAGATAACCACCTGAAAGGTATACACTTGATTATTGGAGATGTATTTTTTCTTTGATTACTAATATAGATGAACCCAAATTTGTAAAAGAGGCATTAGGTATGAATGATGTAGAATCCTAGAAAATTGCTATGGATGAAGAAATGGATTTTTGAAAAAGAATTATAAATGGGATCTTGTACCATTACCTAAAGGAAAAAAACCTGTTAGTTGCAAATGGGTGTTCAAGAAAAATATTGGTTTAGATGGAGGTGTTAAGAAGTACAAAGCAAGGTTGGTTGCAAAAGGTTACTCCCAAGTGAGGGTGTTGATTATGGTGAGATATTCTCTCCTATTGCAAAAATGACATCCATTATATTTTTTCTTTCTATTATTGCTTCTTATAATTTAGAGGTTGAGAAAATGGATGTGAAAACTACTTTTCTTCACGGTGACTTGGAGGAGGATATTTATATGACACAACCATAGCACTACATGGTGAAAGGTAAAAGTAAGTTGGTTTGCAAATTAAATAAATCTTAGTATGACTTAAAATAGAGTCCTAGGATGTGGTACTAGAAATTCAATACATATGTGTTGAGTTTGGGATTTGAGCATTCTAAATCAGATCATTGTGTTTATTATAAAACTAATGGTGATCATTTCCTATTTATTGCATTATATGTTGATGATATGTTATTTATTGGCAAAGGGAAAGGTATTATTTTAGAATTGAAATCTCAACTTGATACTAAGTTTGAAATGAAAGACCTTAGTGCAGCTAGAAAAATTCTTGGGATGAAAATTAAAAGAGATGGAGTGAACAAAAAGCTATAGCTTGGCCAAAGTATGTAAATTCAATTTCACAGAGATTTAACATGCAAGATTATAGGCCATTGTGTGTTCCCATTTCTATTGGAAAAAAGTTATCTATTTCAGATTGCCCAGCATCTCCATCAAAGATGAAAGACATGAGAAACATGTCTTACTAGAGTGCAGTTGGAAGGTTGATGTATGCTACGGTTTGTACTAGACCACACATTACCCAAACAATGGGAGTTCTTTCCAAATATATGTCTAATCCTCGTAGATTTCATTGGGATTCAACTAAAAGAGTATTTATATATTTACATAGTACCTTAGATTATTCCTTGTGTTATAATAGTAATGTGACTAAAGATGAGATTTCCCTTGATATTCATGGTTATGTGGATTTAGATTGGGTAGGTGATATTAATAACAGACGATCCACCAGTGCTTATGTGTTTACATTATTTGGTCATGCAATTAGTTGGATGAGTAAGTGACAGGTTGTGGTTTCTTTGTCCACTACTGAAGCAGAGTATATGGTAGCCACTCATTCTTATAAAGAATTCATTTGGATTAAGAGACTGTGTTCAAATATTGGAATAAACAAGGTGCAATGACAATTTAAATGAAATAGATAATTTTTAAAATAGATATAAAAATATGTTTATTATTGGTTAATAATAAATTTTAAAAGTGAAAATAATATTAAATGAAATAAAATAAATTAAAAGTGTGGAAAACATAATCCGATTTCCATACTTTTTTTTGGTAAAATTCAAATATATATAGATATATAATTCGGTGGAAATAATCTAGTTGTTGATCACTATGTTTCATTCTTCCAAACTATGTTCAATGAGCTTTCTTATTAGGTGGACATCAATTTAAATTTATATTGCTGCCCATTTATTAAGCCATGTTATTCTCAATGGGGCTCAACCCATTTTCTTGAGCCTTTGCATCAAATCCATTTTGTACTTATCATGTGTTCATGACAGTCTTTATGTTGAAATCTCTTTGTGGCATTTTGGCAAAAAAATTGCATGCCTTGTCCATGTTTTCACATTTTTCATCCATATCTATTGGCACAAATGCAACTTTTTCATATCATAAAATTCCTCTATCCATCATCCTTGAGGGATGCGCATACCCTAAGGCTACTGGCAAAGGTTGCGAACTTGCTTTGCACCTGCCAATTTTCCTTCATTTGAAATCTTTATAGTGCAAGCATATTTTTTAGATTGTATCATTTAGCATCACCAATAATCTCCCCAAGATCCTTGTCTTTGTTTAAAAGGAAACGTTTCCAACCTATAAGTCTAAATTTTGGATGCTTCAAGCCATGTTTTCAACCCCTACATTATTATCTTTTCCAATTCATGGTGTCTTCATGCTTGGTCTGCGGCTTATCATTATTAGCTATGTTGGACTTCATTCAAATTTAGATATGTGATGAATGGGGATTCTATTTTCTTCTCTGTCACTACATTAAGTAAAAGTCTTAAATTTGGAAATACCCTGCTACCTTCATTTTCCAAGCCAATTCCTCCAACTTAGCTTTCCTCGCCTTGATAATTATATGAGATCCTCAATATACTTTTATAATAGAGACTTGAGTATTTAAGTTCATCTTATGGAAATTAGTTCAACAAATTTCTATAGTGATTTAAAAGATATAAGTAGGTTTTTTCTTAGAATTTAATATTTATATCATGGCTTAACCTTTTAGAGTATTTACCTCAAATTTAGTTAAGTCTAGTATTTTTACTTTCATAGTCCTGATAAGAGAAGTTAATCATCAGTAATTAGAAAGTTACAAATTATTACACTTAACTCCTACTTATAGAATTTTTTTGATCCATGCAGAATTGCATGATTATGTTGTTTAACCATTAAAATTACAAACAAGGTTCACTTTTACACAATTTAATGAAATTAACTTATTACTAAACTTAAGTAATTAGAATTTAAATGATAATTGAAAATACTGAAATAACTAGAGAGAATTTAAGATGGAAGAGAGAAGAATGAGACAAAAGACAAAACTTGGATCAAAATGTGCAGATTGATAACAGAGTTCATCCAATGTGGACTATGTCTCTGGGTCCACTTCTCAATGTTGGGACCACTTTATTGATAATGCCAAGCAAAACTATGCTTTGTTACAATACCCAAGCCTTTAGAACCTGCATACAATTTCCTCACAATCTCTCACTTTACAATTTTTTGGTGTATTCAAACACCTTGTAATTTTCTCTCAAGAAGTTCAAACTCTCCAAATATCCGTTACAAAACACTTGAATTATTTCTCCAACTTCCACTTAGCTTTACAAAGCCAAACTCACCCCCCTTTTATATGATTGCATTTGGCTATTATGGTAGAAAGCCTAATATTTTACAAATGTTCTATTTGCACCCATAATCCCCAAAATATTTTTCCCGGATGGCCCTTGGGCTTTACAAAAAAATGATAATTCCTATTTGAATTAATAGTTTACATTATTATCTTTCTAATGGGTTTATTCTCTTATTTATTAGGGAGTATTTTGTTTCTTAACCCCTAAGTAATAGGGGAGGAGATATATTTTTAAATCTTAAAATAAAATCTTTATCCCATAAAATAGGGATCACCACCTTTACTTTGGATTTTTATCCCATTTATGGGAATCAGAGGTTTAAGCATGGGATTCCCTTTTATTTAGGGAGGACCCACATTTCAAGGGGGAGCGCTCCTTTTAGGGAGGGGCCCATCCCATGTATTTTATATTTATTTATTTTCATTTTTATATATATTGTTTTATATATTTTTTATATATTTTTTTAAAATGGAGATATTGGGTGGAGTGTGCCACATGGGATTTGTTGGTTGATGTGTCTGCTAACTGGGCTGATGATGAGGCGTTGATTGGTCAATGTATGTTGCCAACTTTGACCACTTTTATCTTGTGCAAATGGACTTTGTTTTCGATAAAACAAGCTGCAACAAAAAGCTCTCAACAAGCTCTTCAGAACGATACCCCATTTGACCACCTTTGACGACTTTAATTTTTTTCCCTTTTTCAGAGCCCTTTGATTTGCTAGTTGACCAAAACTTTGAATTCTCACAACTTTTTCATATGGACTCCCCTTGACCCTATTCGAGTTGTGTCAAGTTCATGTCAGCGGGCTCTACACAATGACATCGATTCTAAAATATTTTGAGACTATGAAAATTTTAGGTTCTTATGGATCCACCTGGATCCATTAAGATGTTAGGTAACAATATTTTAGCATGCATAGTAGCAAAATTTCTTTCAAATAGAGAATAAAATAAGTTGTGAATTTTAATATGAGAATATTTTTTGATAATAAATTAGAGTATTGTTATTGTGGTTGTGTTAGTAATGATATAGTGATTTGTACATATAATTATTTTTGTAAATGGTCTATCAATAAAATTAAATAAATTAAGTTAGGATGAGTGATAAGGAATTGGTAATAATGCTTTGATTTAAGGAATGTCTTCATGGATATTATATGATGATTAAATACTTGGATTAGACAGTTAGTCCTAACTAAGTGTTTATGAAGTTGTTAAGATGGATTAGTTTTAAGTGTTGTATAATCATTTTAAGTGTTTGGATTAAGTGATTAAGTCATTAAGTAAAATAGAAAGTGGAATTGATGTTTATTTATGGAGATGTTCATGATTGCTTGTTTATTGTGAGTTTGTTTCAAATAGTGTATTTCATGGTTGCAATGTTTGATTGTTTCCTTGTGACGAAGTATGTGTGTGATTTTGTAATTTAAGTTGATTTTGATTAATGTGGTTGATTTTGTATTAAGGTTATTTTGGTCATTATTTTATGGAGGGAGCCTTTTGTTCCAAATGGTTATTGAGAGACTTCTAGAGGCTTGGGGAAAATGGCTTGAGTTTTGGTTTCATGTTTTTGTCATTTTGAAAGTGGATTGATTTTGTACTTGAATTATGTTTATGAGTGTCTTTAGCCTTGCACTGCTTATTCTCTATTATGCTTGGGATTTGTGAGCGAGATGGTTCACGCCATGCTCTAGATATGTGATTCTTGTGGCTTCATTTTAGTGTGTAAGATGGATTTACCCTATTTGATGTGTTGGGTCTCTAGTTGCTAGTAGGGGGAGTGGATTTCAATGGGGTTTGACACCCAAAGTGGTGATCAAGGTAACTCACTAAGAGTTTCTTTAATCTAGTGATAACTCAAAATGAATTAGGGAGTTGGGTAGTTCACACTAATCAAGATAATTGTATGCCTCACTCATGGCTCAAGTTCTTGTTTAGGCTTGAGATGAGTGGGAAGGATTGGAATGGAAAATATCAACTGCCTTTTCCTCTTGAAAGGTATGTTGATCCTGCATGAGTTTGTATGGGGGTCAGTGAGTCGGTAGAGACTACCAGGGTAACTCTGGATGGGGGTCGGTAGCCTAGGAAGATATGATAGGGTAACCCATAGCAAGCTATGTGATGACACTCCTCCCTATTGCAACCTAGTATTCCCTAGTCTTTTGTTCCCCTTTGTTGTTTGCATTCCTCTAGAAGTGGTGTCATTGTTATGCGATGATATGTTGTACTTTGTATGTTGGAATCTTGTTAGCCCTTTTGTGTGGTATTACTATCTTCTTAACTACTTGATATAGTGGGACCTTATTCTTATCTCCTAACATAGGGGGTGGACCTTAGGGTTCCACATGGTTGGGTGGAATGTGTTATGCACTCCATTTGGTTCCTAGTTGATGTTCATGAGCATGGATGTTGTACCTTATGTAGAGATTCCAAACTTGGTACCAGACTTAAGATAGTGTTGATGTTATATAATGTGAGTGTTTCAATTGTATCTTGTCATGTATATATTGTATCCTTCCCATTGTATGTTGGAAAGTATTGATGTAATTATGTAGTCATGAATAATGCACCTTTATGTAATAAAAGTGATGTATCTACTCCTTGGGTTTAACATTTGATCATTGATTGTTATTCATTTAACATGATGTATGGACATAAGATGTTCATTTACTTAACACAATGGATTTTTAATTAGCTTTTGTGGGTTGGTTAATTTTATATGTTGGATTAGAACATGATAGGAATGTATGCATGTAATGCAATCATGATGCCCTAAAGGACATAGCTAGAGAATATGTACGTGTAGTTTACATTTTATGTTAAGTTGATAGTATGATCTATATGTTGATTCAATTTTTTTAAAAAAAATTGTGTTGTAATTGTTAGTTAGATGTGTTGTCCTTTGGGGTTTCATGGTGGGGCATTACATGTTCCATTATGGTTGTGGTAGAGAGGGAGGTGGTATTGTATTTTGAGAGTTTGTTAGCAGTCATGTTGTATCTTGACCTCTGAGTGGTGATACTTCTGTGAGAAGCTTTCTCTACAAGTATATTGTAATATTTGTGATTTACTGAATAATATATTGGGAAAATTTTGGAGTGTGGGTTTTTTCTCTCGAAAGGTTTTTCCCCATGTAAATCACTATGTCATGGTATGCATGATATTTATGCTTATTTCTATTTAAGTTCTTATAACTATTAAAGTCTATAAAATTTTCACATTATTCTCCTCTCAATATTAGTGTAGGAAGTTGTTCCTCTAGCTTAGCTTCCTTACACTTCTCACGGAAACTCAAATCCCAAAGTTGTTTTAGAATTTATGACATTGAAACCTAGAGAATTTGGAAGTGTAGAGATAGGACTAGAGTCTCCTAAAATTTGTAGAAAAACCCTCACTAGAGACCCATTCACTCAGTGGAAAATGAGTCTTAGATAGGATTCTAGAAATAAAATTTTGTGAAAGGTACACAAGATTATACCCTTCCCAAATCTGCATTTTATTTTCTATTTCCATTAGCATTGAGTTCATCTTCAAGATCCAAGTGTTATATTACATTTTGGAGTTAGTTTACTATTTTTAGTTTTTCTCCCCAAAGTGTTCTTTTACTTGGACCCCCATCCTCAAGCATAGAAAGAAACTAGTAGATTACCCCCATTGAATTTATTCATTTAAAAGGGTTGTTAGTCAATTCTTTGAGAGGATCATGTTTCTTGTATGATTTGTGGGAAGATAGGTTACCTTAGTTTCCATACTTTGCATAAACCTCCCTATAATTTTGATAACCCAACCTCTTTTTCTACATTTCAGATTCAAATAATAGAACCATTGAGTAACATAGTCTCTAGGAGTATGAGGGAAAAAATTATCCAATATATTGTCATCTTAAGCATAGTAGATAAGAATCTTGAATTAAAGGCTTGTAAACAAGAGTACCCTGATCACCTTTACCATGATATATACTTCAAAGTGAATTTCCAAAAAACCAATAAGTAGTGCATAGGTCATAATTTCAAAAGATAGTGATTTGTGATGTGATGGAGAATTAACTTACATTTTAACTCTATCTAGATTTTACAAATGTTCTTAAAGGGTGGAGGTGGGGATAGTATTGACAACAATAGCATGAGAAACAGTGGGATTATAAAGGGGGTGGGAAACAAGATGCAACATATGGTGCTATTTGTATGGAAGGAAAAAGTATTAGGAAAGAGGTAGGAATGAAACTAATAATTTCAAAATCTGAGAAGATGACACTAGTGGAATGGTTACATGCATTAAGAAGAAAAGCCTATAATTTTTATTATTTTGGAAATATTCAAGAAAATGTAATTGGTGGGTGTGGAGCCAAATTTCACAACCTTTTCTAGCATTCTCCCTGCTTATGCCAAAATGAGATCTTTGGAATAGGATATGGACATTGTCACATCTCAAATTTTGCTTGCATTTAATAATGTTAATTTATTTGAATATTTTTGGAAAAATGAAATTTATTAGTTTTGACTCATGATGAATTTAAATTTCAACATCATTTGAGATTGTTATCCATGAAAACTTTATGATTGAATGATATGAAATAGTAATAGAATATTTTCATTTTGAGCATTGGTAAATGGTTACTAATGAAACTCTGCAAGTGCAAGTGTATGAATGCAAGAATAGGTTGAAGAATGAGAACATGGTTGAGATAGGAGTATTTAGCCAAATGACAATTGGTAAGCTTGATGGAATATGGAACACACACCACTGATGAATAGTAATTGCATATGAAAAATGAATTGGATGTGAATGTTTTGTGCTTGTTTGATTTAACTTGTATATCTAATGCCCATTTTTATCTCTAAATTCAAAAATGAAAAGAAAATATATATATAAACATAAGCACGTATATAGATATATATGTACAAGTAATTACGAATTATAGAATATATGATTTGAAATTGAAAGAACATAATGTTTCTTCCTCTACCTGTTGAAACATTTTAAATATGTAAGGGAATAAATATACATATAAGTAAACATAGAGATATGAGCATGAGAAAGAAAAAAAAAATATTTTTAACTAAAATATCTTTTAAGAAAAAAATACTAAGAGCCATGATAAGTTGTACAATAGATTTTCTTATTTTCAAATTCGAAAATAAAAAGTAAACTAGATAGGGGCCGACCATAACCCCTATCCAATAAATATTTTTTAAGATAGCCAATTGGGCGGCTCATAAAGAGGAGAAAGTGGGCAATTAACATAGTCTTAAAATGGAAAAAAATGAAGATTTTTTAAAATGAAAAGGGAATCACAGGCACAAGTGTAGGAGGTTGGGAAAAAAATCAAGGAGAGAAGAAATTGGGTAGAAAAGTAGGGGAGGTGGTCGAGTTCTAGAAGGGAAAAGGATAGAATTCATAAACATCGAGGAAAAAACATCGAATCATTCTCTCTTCCAAATTGCTCAATCAGTTAAATAGCAAAAGATTGGGGTATAAACTATTATTTTATTTTGAATCTTTCTAGAATTGATCAAAGAATGTTATCTCCTCATTCTTGTTTGAAACCATTAGCCCCGTCACTCTATGCAAACCACCCTTCATTTCTTAATCTATGTATTACATTGTACATCAGTGCAGGTCGAAGCATGTTTAAAAGTTAGAATGCATCCCCTTTTGGCTTGCCTATGTCAAAGGAATGCATCATTTCCCTATCATTGTTTCGGGGAAAATATTTTGTTTCTTCGCATCCACTATACCAACTACATCTTTCCATTTGATAGTAAATGTCAATCTCATTACACCTCTGGCTGTGTAGAATCAATAAATGTTTTGAACTGGTTTTGGGTTCGACATATGTGAACCCTCTTTTTCTTTTTCTTTTGCATGCATACAAACCTTGATTTGTTGTATTAAGTTATTATCTAACAGTTAATGTGAAACTGATATTGATTCACTATGATTGTTAAACTGATTTAATGTGTTATGATATCATCTCTTTATCAATGTGAAACTGACTCATCGTATTATATCCTTGCTTCATAGATAATGTGTATACTGAATCCATGGTAGTACTATGATACCATCTCATTGTTATTGTGATCAACTCATGGTGATAAGTTATCATATCACTATTAAAAGAAACTTCAAATCATTGTATTATGTTGTTGTTTTATTGTTAATGTGAAACGATTCATTGTATTATGTTAACATGCCATTGTTAGCATGAACAAAAATCATGATATTGTGTTATTATTTAATTGTTTGTATAAACTCATATCATGGTAATATGCTATCGTTTCATTGATAATGCGAAACCCGATAACATTAGGGTGTGTGCAAAAATATGGGGGGCCAAAAAGTGGCCAAGATTTTTTATTTTTTTAAAATCCATAATGCATGCATGTTATAATGTGCTCATTTTATAATGCACTCATGTTATAACAAGATCACATTATGGCTTGGTGTGACCAAGCCTAAATCTTGGTCACACCAAATCTATGATGTGCTTGTATTATAATGTGAGCACCTTATGTCATGTTATAAGAAAAAAAATCAAAGTCAATTTATTATTTCACTGTGCTTTTTTTCCATCCCAACCTACAAACCCTTCCCAAGCACACTCACATTATTGGTAGCTCAAACTTCACAATTTCTTCATCGGTTCTTTGCTAATTCTTTTCTAGAATGCCACCACATCAACAGGTAGCTCAAAGGAGTAAGTTTTTATTTTTATTTTTGTAAATTTATCATTAAATAGGTAGATTTAATATGTTTTTTATGTTAATTTCTTTAATTTTTAGGAGTTGATAATCCACCTCTTTGTCCTCCTCAAAATCCTTCTTCACCTCCTGACCAAATACTTGATGAACAACCACCCCAATAAACTCCTCCAACAATTCCTCAACATCCTTCTAGAACTCAACAAAAATTAATGGGGAAAAATAAGAATAACAAAAAACAAATTGAGGAGTTAATTGTGAGGTTGAAAGATCTTGCAAGTTCAATGTCGCAAAGAACCACACTTGTACAAGATCACTTGAAGCTATGTTAACACATATAGATTCAATTAGCAAGAAATTAAGTGGTTGGGAAGAGAAGAGATAGGAATATAGAGAATATTATGCAGATAAACTATCCTATAAACAAGTCAAAAAGGAAAAATGACAAATTTTGACTTGTGTTCCCTTTTCATAAACCCATAGACAAATAAACCTCTACATCATACAAGCAATAGGTTTCCTATCCATTGGTGAAACCACCAAGGGATAAAGAACCATTTTTGGTAGAGGTGGTGGATGGTTTTTAACCATCCTCCATGCAACAATTTGGTCCCACAATATTTCTTGAGGAACTCTACTGCAAGTTTTTCCTCAACAAAATCCCTAACTATTTTGATATGTAGGACTTCTAGGGTAGAGGTAGTGGGTTTGCATAGGATAGACTAGGGGCACATCTTGATCCATAGTGGCCAACAAGATGAGCACTGACTAGACCAACTTATGAGGACATGGCTATCCCTTCCATTGTGAAGGATAGTGTTGAGGTCAAGACACTACAGTCTATTAGTTCCTTGACCCAAAGCATCATAGAGTGTGTTAGTCCTGCAATACAGTGTGAGTTAGGGGAGACTTCAAGGGGTAGGGTTCCACCCCATATTTGTAAAGCTTGCGAGTCACCCTATGGTTATGACCCCAAGAATAGTCAGGAGGTAGGTGCATAGGCTACATTTGCAATTGACTAGTTGTTGATGATAGATGCCCTCCTAAATGAGGCTTTTGGCCTTGAAACTCAGGTAAATGTTAGCAAGTTCATTGAATTTAATTTTTGAAATGCAATATTAACTAATTTAGTTTGATGATTGTAATGAAATTTCATGATCATAGCGTTCATTCATTTTTCAATGGTCCTCCACCTCTGTATTATGCTATGACATGTACTACCGAGGTATGTAAATAGTAAATAATTATACATAGTACATGTGAATAACATTGCTATATGAATGGTATTCTAAAATCTAATTTTGGATGTTGAATAGGTTAATCTTGGAGATTTCATGACAACACCTCCCAATGGTGATGGAGTTTTAAGATTCACTCAAGCAATAGAATACAAAGTTTAATTAATAAATTGTACTTAATAAATTTGTGTATTTTATATTCATATCATTGATTACATTGAATTGCACGTCTTTTAAACTCAAAGAATTACTTCACATTGCATAACTAATAACTAATGTTGATAGATGACAAATTTTTAATTAAAATATAGCATTTTAGAAAGTCAACATAAACAATGATGTAATTACTTCACACTGAATAACTAATAACTAGGATTAGCTACCAATTACATTTCTTGTCATGGCATTCCATGAGACCACATTTTATTGAGGCACTTTTTCAAACAATTCACTATCTTGTTTATGCTATGGATGCTTGGAAAAAATATATCAAAGCATAATAGTAAGCAATAGCATAGATAGGGCAATGAGCTATTTGAAAAATGCCTCAAAGAAATGTGGTCTCATGGTGATGTCCTTGGAAAAAATATATCAAAGCATAATAGTAAGCAATAGCATAGATAGGGCAATAAGCTATTTGAAAAATGCCTCAAAGAAATGTGGTCTCATGGTGATGTCCATCACTATGAGACCACATTTCTTCATCACCATGAGACCACATTTCTTTGAGGCATTTTTTCAAACAACTCACTGCCTTGTCTATGCTACCACTTTTTCCATACATGTCTACCAAATAATTTTATCAAACAGTTCACTTCTTTGTTGCTATGGCTAAAAGCCTAAAACAAGTGCTTTCAAACAAACTATGGATGCTTGGAAAAAAAAATTCAAAGAATAATAGTAATCAATAGCATAGACAAGGCAATGAGTTATTTGAAAAAATGCCTCTAAGAAATGTCGTCTCATTCCATCACCATGAGACCACATTTCTTCAAGGAAATTTTTCAAACAACACATTGTCTTCTCTATGCTACCACATGTTTCATACATGTCTAACAAAGAATTTTATCAAATAGTTCACTTGCTTGCTGCTATGGCTAAAAGCCTAAAAAATATTCTTTTAAACAAACTATGGATGCTTGGACAAAAACTATCAAAGTATAATAGTGATAAGATGATGAGATGTTTGAAAAAATGAATCAAAGAAATGTGGCCTCATAGTGATGGATATCAACATGAGACAACATTTCTTTGATGCATTTTTTCAAATAGCTTACTACCTTATTTATGCCACCACATTTTTCATACATGTCTACCAAAGCATTTTATCAAATAGTTGACTTCCTTCCTGCTATGGCTAAAATCCTAAAACATGTACTTTTGAACAAACTATGGATGCTTGGAAAAAATCTATCAAAGCATAATAGTAAGCAATAGCATATAAAAGGAAATGTGTTGGTTGGAAAAATGCCTCAAAGAAATGTGGTCTCATGGTGATGTCCATCACCATGAGACCACATTTCTTTGAATCATTTTTTCAAACAACTCATTTCCTTGTCTATGCTACCATATTCTCCATACATGTCTACCAAACCATTTTATCAAAGTACACTCAAAAAAATTTCAAAAAATTCACTACCTTGTCTATGCTACCACATTTTTCATAAATATCTACCAAAGTACTCAAGATTTTGTTGACTCTCATACATTATAAGCCACAACCTACATCACTATTCTAGTTTTTGTAATTGAATAATATTGTTTTATTTTCATATGATGTAGGTGGAGATAGCTCCTCATGTTCATATGGAAATAGATCATGGTGTGTTGTATGCAATTGACAGCTTGATGCCTTTGACAAGGGTATGAGGTAGATTATTCAATTTCAAAATACATTCTTTGTTATAATTTTTTATTATTGAAAAACTAAATGATTGTTGATTTGTAGTTTAATTTCTATCTGGATGGTTTCTATAGGACTTTGGAACACCATAGCTTGAGCATGCAGATGTTCTAATTGAGGAGAGAGGTCCACTAGTAGTAGTAAGAGGTTATTTTGTTCAATATTTCATTTTTTATAATGTGATTTATATATATTAATGTCTTCAATTTTTATTGTAACAATTGAAGCTTGATCAAGAACTAAATAGGAGGAGTAGCCCTCAAGTTCAAAGTAAACTAGTGTCATACGCATCTCCATCACCCAGACGAACAAAGGTCTTCTATCATTTTTCTTCACATGGAAGAAAAAAAAAATTATTGTGGTCCTTTTTTGTATGCCTATATGGCTATTTTTTATATATTTCATACTTATATTGACATATATTGATGTATGCCTATATGGCTATTTGGTTAATACACATTTTTTTTTTTTTGATGGTGTCCATATTTGCATTATAAATCCATGCTTCAATAGATATTTATAGATGGTTTACTTAAAATATTTAAAATCCAAGTATTTTCCATGCACTCTTCTTTTATATAATTGTAAATATATAATAAAATCTAAACATTATTCTCTTGTAAGATTATTGAACATTAAATCAATCATATTAATATAGTACTGCTTCATGCTTCATGCTTCATGTGCTTCATGGAGGAAATTCATGTGTATGCTTCATTCTTCATGCTTCATGCTTCATGCTACCATGCTTCATGCTACCATTCTTTATGCTACTGTGCTTTATGCTTCATGTGTATGCTTCATGCTCTATATCATTGAGGAAGACATCTACCATTCCATGTGTATGCTTCATGCTACCATTCACGTGCATGCTTCATGCATCTTGTGT
Source organism: Sequoia sempervirens (assembly GCA_007258455.2). NCBI lineage: Eukaryota > Viridiplantae > Streptophyta > Pinopsida > Cupressales > Cupressaceae > Sequoia > Sequoia sempervirens. Next base: position 134,049 of record VDFB02260491.1, read on the forward strand.
ATACTTCATGTTTTTATGTGTATGATTCATGCTTCATGCGATTACTTCATGTTTTCACGTGTATGCTTCATGCTTCCTATGTATACTTCATGTATTACGTATATTCACATGTATGCTTCATGCTTCCTATGTATACTTCACGTATTACATGTATTCACGTGTATGCCTCATACTTTGTGTATTATGTATATCTATTATTTTGCTTCATGACTAGATGTATCTTCATCAATATTATTCCATGTGTATTAAAAAAATTGTTTATCAAAATTGTTTCTAGGTTGATAAGCACTACCATAAAAGGGAGAGAAATATATCATTGAGAAAGACATCCATAACATCCTTGAAGATTTCAATTAAGAATACAATCTTAGGTAAAAAGTTGTGACCCTTCAAGTAGGAAAGAATATTACCCTTTTATAATGAAGGGAGGTGACCATGACTAGCATAGATGTGCCCAAATAGATGTGTTGTAGCTAATGGTTTGGCCCCACGAAGAAGAAAACAAAAGGTAGCCTATCTTGCAACTTTACACTACAAGAATCTAATGCTTTTTGGAGCATCATAAAACTTTCACCATGGGAAAATGACTCGGAGCTATCAAAAACCAAGAAAGGTTATTATAGAGGGGTCCCACATGATCCTATAGCATCAGATGGAATGTTTCTAAGTGGCACAATTTTTGAGTAATTTTTTGTCAAAGTTTGTTTCCATTTTGCACATTGGTCTCTTAAGAGACCTCACCAGTGCAATGTAGCTCTTGGACTATTCTATCATGTTCAGGTGTGAAATAGGACTTTTCCTAGTGTAAACCTACCCACCTAGGCATGTTGGAATAGTCAGTTTGGTCAGATGACAAATAGAATGGAAGTTACAACACTTTTTAATTTTACACTACATACAATAGATGCTTTTTCCATCAACTAAAAACTCTTTACCACAGGAAACGAATAAGATCTATCAAAAACTTAGAGAGGTTATTGTAGAGGGGCCCTACATGATCCTATAACATTAGATGAAATGTTTCTAACTGACATGGTTTTCAAGTAATCACTGTCAAAGTTTGTTGTTGCCTTTTTGCACTTTAGTCTCTTAAGAGACTTCATCAGTACAATGTAACTTAGACTATTACAGCATGTTTGGGTGTGAAACATGACCTTTCTTAGCGTAAAAATACCCATCTATATGCATTGGAATTCTTGATTTAGTTGGATGACAAACAAAACTAAAGCTACACCACTTTGCAAGTTTGCACTAAATGTAACTGACACTTTTTCCATCAATTGAAAACTCTTCACCATGGGAAAATGACTCTAAGCTATCAAAAATCGAGAGAGGTTATTATATAGGGGTCCTATGTGATCATATAGTATTAGAAAAAATGTTTATAAGTGATGCAGTTTTTGAGAAATCACTCATCAAAGTCTTTTTCCCTTTTGCACTTTGGTCTCTTAAGAGACTCCATCAATACAATGTAGCTCAAAATATTCCATCATGTTTGGGTGAAATAGGACCTTTCCTAGCATAAACCTACCCATTCAAACACATTGGAATTATTGGTTTGTTTGGACAACAAATAGAATGAAAATTACACCACTTTGCAACTTTCCACTACATGCAACTGGCACATTTTCCATCAATTGAAAACTCTTCACCATGGGAAAATGATTCATAGCTATCAAAAATTGAGAGAGGTTATTGTAGAGGTGTCCTACATGATCCTATAGCATAAGAAAAAAAATTTCTATGTGACATGGTTTCAGAGTAATTGCTCATAAAAGTTTTCTACCCTTTTTCACTTTGGTCTCTTAAGAGATTTCGGTGGTACAATGTAGCTTGGACTGTTTCAACATGTTTGGGTGCAAAACAAGACCTTTCCTAGCATAAACCTACCCATCCAGATGCTTTGGAACTATAGGTTTGATCAAAAAATGAATAGAATGAAAGTTACACCACTTTGCAACTTTGCATTGCATGCAACTAACACTTTTTCCATCAACTAAAAACTCTTAACCATGGGAAAACAACTTGGAGATATCAAAAACTAAGAGAGGTTATTATACAAGGGCTCTACATGATACAATAACATTAGATGAAATATTTCTAAGTGACACAGTTTTTGAGTAATTTCTCATCAAAGTTTGCTGCCCTTTTGCACTTTGGTCTCTTAAGAGACTTCACTAGTACAATGTAGCTCAGACTATTCCAACTTGTTTGGGTGTAAAAATAGGACCTTTCCTAGTGTAAACCTACCCATCCAAATGTGTTGGAATTTTTGGTTTGGTCAGACAATAAATAGAACGAAAGTTACACCACTTTGCAACTTTGCACTACATGCATCTGATACTTTTTTCAGCAATTGAAAACTCTTCACCATGGGAAAACAACTTGTAGCTATCAAAAACTGAGAGATGTTATTGTAGAGGGTTCCTACATGGTCCCATAGCATCAGACATAATGTTTCTAACTGACACAGTTTCAGAGTAATTGATTATCAAAGTTTGTTTCCTTTTGCACTTTGTTATCTTGAGAGACTTCACCGATACAATGTAGCTTGGGTTGTTTCAACATGTTTGGGTGCAAAATAGGACCTTTCCTAGCATAAACCTACCCATTCGAACACGTTGGAATTGTGATTTTGGTCAAAAAATGAATAGAGAAGAATCTACACATGTACCTTTGTCAACCTCTCGAGAGCATGAAGAATCTCTTCATTCAATACATTATCTATCTCATTCATTTTGGTTTGCTTCTTTTCAAGTGTTTTTAGAGTAGACTAACCTCATTTTTATTGATGATAAAATCTTCTTCTTATGTTTTAATTACTTTTCTAAGTGGTTCATTTTAGTCTTTGGTTATTTTTCAATTTTAGCACTTCCAACTATTGTTTTTTGTTGGTGTAATTAAAAGTGTTGTACCTTGTCCTAGGCCATGATTACACCTTAGTTAAGTTTACTTAGGGACCGCATAGGAGGTAGTTGGAGAATTTCCACTTTTGATGGACTTATCATGTTATTACTTTATCACATCCACCTTTCGTGGACACATCATGTGATTACCTCTCCACCTTTTGTGGGTGATCCACCATTTGTGGTGATTATCACTTTATCACTTTTCCACTTTAGGTGGAGTGATAGCTTTTCATAGTTTTCTCATGCCATAAGATTACGAAACTTGTCATAATATTATTCCCTTCTATGTTCTCACCTTGGCTATATAACCAAGGGGTCTCCTATGTACATTTGCTCATCATATTTGCATTCATTGATAAAAATACAGTCTATTCTTGTCATATTGCTTCTATCTCTCTTATGCTTGTGCTTTCTATTAGGCCTCTAGATCTTGGATGACTTCCTTCATATCCAATTCTTACACTTTTTCATCTCTTTTTTTACCATCCACACATTTTTCATCATCTCTACTACTCTTACCTATTAGCACCCCTTAATATTCCTTTTCATGCTCTAACTTTTTTTCATATCTTTTACTTTGAGCTTTAGATCAGCTTCTTTTTCATCAGTGTTTCTTCCTTATCATCTGTTTCCAATTGTATTTTCTCCATGGAAGTCTTGAGTTCATGAATCTTTGAATTCATTTGTTTAAATCCACCTATAACATCATCTCTCACTTTCTTTTCCTACAATTTTTTTTACCAAATGCAAGACCTCTTGAGGTTTTATACTTCTCCAATGCCATTTTCCCATTCCACATACTGCACAAGAACCTTCCTTGAAACTTCTTGAGAGCAAGAATAATCTCTTCATTCAATATATTATTTATCTCATTCACTTTGGTTTGCTTCTTTTCAAGTGTTTTTAGAGAAGATTCCTTTTTTATTTCATACATTCTAGTAATTGATACCTCTAGTTTTGCATTGTCATTTTCCCATTTCACATGCACCTTCCTTAACTTCTCAAGTTTAGATTCCTTCTTTCATTTCATGCATTCTACTACTTCTACCTCCAGCTATGCATTGTAAAAAGAAAATAAATTAAAAAAGAAAATATTTTCTTCCCTATCATAGAAAGTGCATGGAATCTTATTCTATCATGAACTTCAAAATATCCAAAGGTCGTAGATAAAGAAAACATCATAAAACTATTGACAAAAGAAAATGGAAATTAACAACTAAGTCTCACAAACAAAAAAATCAAGGCATGCAAGTCTTATTAAAGATCATAAGGGCATTGAATGATTGTAGATTAAGAGACCATGAATCAAACTTCCCAACAAAAAAATTCATAGATATTCATCCTATTTTTAAACATGAATTTGAACCTAATAATTAGAAGAACTCAACTTTAAAAGTTAAAATTACATGCTTACAATAGTCAATAAACAACTTCAAGAGATGTGCATGACATAAATACAACCAACTAAAAGTTCAAGAATTTCATTTTTTCCCAAGCATATCTGAGAAGAAAGAAAATGATATACCTCCCAAATTCTCCTAAATTTTTTTACTTAATCTTTGACACAAACTCGTTCCATCTTCTATTAGCAATAACACTTGTGGGGTAATGGTTAAGGCCATCTAAAGTATTAGACTGATCTACTAAATTATAGGATAGATGCAAGAAATCATAATATAATCTAGGGAATGTTGGTAGATCATGTTAATAATTCATATGCTTGTAACCTAATGCACCAAAGGTTCTATTGGTAGTATGTTCTCTTTCCCTTAAATAAATATGAACCAAGGACTCTATAAATAAATTTAAATCTAATTCCAAAATTTAACTTTGGTTATCAACATGATCAACAAATAACACTCTTAACCCTATAAAAGGTTTGGGGTTGAGATCGACCTTGCCCAAATCTAACAAAACATTAATCAAAGTTACCTTTGTTACAATTTTCTACCATATTCTAACTGTCATGGTGCACATGTTGATGCTTGTTGCTACAATTCGTTGCTTACCAAATATCACATATAACTCTTGTCAGTATTAAATTATGCCCACTACGGAGAGGATCAAACACTAATTAAAAATAGTTATACTTATCACAATCAAGCCTAGCATTTCTAAAGTGATCTTCTAGGAGGTGAGGGCCCCATCATCATACCATTAACAATAGTGTGAAAGGGTATACCAATGTATGTGCTTTCTACTTGTATTAGGTTACTATTGCAATGTCAATGATTCGAGGATATAATAAAATATTTTGAAATTTACTCTAGGCAAGGCTTGGATTTTCTCACTCAAGCTTGGATAATCACTTGACTAAGGCTTGGATAGAGGATTTTTTTTCTTACTTAATCTTGGATAACCACTTAGATGAGGCTTGAATATGCTTACATAGGCTTGGATAATCACCTAAGCAATAATTTGGTGGGGATTTTGATAAAAAGGATTGGGATCTATATAGACTCTTGATTAGATGATAAGGGTACACTAATGGTGGAAAGGACCAAGGTCTAAGGATGATGGTTGTGATGACTAGCTTATGATTTAATGGATGAAAATTCTAACATGGGGGAAAGATGATATATTTTGGATGGATATGATGGAAATGGTTGATTTTTTAGGTGAAATGATGGTTGAGGAAGGGTCTCCCAAGTCTGATCTAGGGATGCAAAGGTCAAGTTTGTGAATTGAGGTCTCAAGATGGTCAAATGGTGAAACCATAAATATGCATATAATTTTCCCAATATTCATTGTATATGTGTAAAAATGCATCAACATATAAAAGACAAACATATGAAAACTTGGAACCAAAACATATGTAAAATTTAAATATAGAAACAAAAGGTCTAACTATTAACTAATTAATGTGCATACTTACAAATTAATGCAACAAACCATTTAGGTATTCTCTACTCTTTATTGTGTCAAGTATTGCCTCATGGTCAAACTCACACACCTTCCACAGGGTCTTATTCAAAGGTCTAGCCCCATATTTGATCAAATGAACATTGGATTCCATGACAAGGTTTAGGTAATGAAGAATATTTTGATGTGTGTCACCAAAGTCCTAAAAGAGCCAAACATTAACACTCTTATGTGGCTACCTTCTAAGCCATGTTCTAGTAACAACTATCGAGCTTGTAGGGTATTCGATGTTTTCTCCATCTATTACTAGGACCTCCAATTTCTTTTTGGCCTAAACATAGTGACACAAGTAATAATTTTTTTCCTCTTGATTTTCTTCATCTACAATAACTGCATAAACATTCCTTGCATTGATATGAGCAACAAATTAGATGGAATTAGTCAAGATTACAAAAACACTACAAAGTAAGATAACATTAGTAATTTCAAAAACTATGCAAATAGATATATTACTTGGTTGAACTGAATCTAATATGTGATCAAATTCAACCAATGATTCCATTTGTGTTAGTTTGAGTGTTGTTGAAAGCTGATACATGTCAATTGCGCTAAGAAAACTTAACCACCATTCGTCAACCCACTCCTTTGATTCACACTCATTGCAAGCTCCCATTGTACATAAAGAACAAAAGCATGCCATCTTCTATGTATGGATACTCCATTAACTTGCATTTGAGCTTCTAAAAGAGCGTAGCTCACTTGAACCTATCAATGTACAATGATCCTCATATGGTGTAATGGTAGTACCATCTATCAACCAAAAAATATATGAACTGAAGATCTACCTTCATTACCTATACCCATCGAAGCATTACACCACTTGATAATTGATTTTGCATCTGTTAAATTTTCATTTTCTTTATACTTTAACTCTTCTCATGCTATGTCTCTTTTGATAAATTCTCTTGCACCATCATGCTCCCCCTTTCCATGTCTAGTCTCACAAAAGTTCCACATATGTTGAACACCTGTAATAACATGCATCTTGCTCAACCAATAGAACATCCATGAGTTCTTGAATTGTGATGCACAGTTATCTAACCATATTATATGTTGATTGTATGACATACCCCTACAAGCCAAATCATGGTAGAACAATTGAAAGAAACCTTGCACAAACTCTATGTATTGTGTGTGATCATCATTGATGTAAAAGTGGTACTCCCTCAATACCTTCTTGCTGTCCTTTGTACTATCAACTACATAAATTAATCCTATGTGCACAAATATAGAAACTTGTGTGAAGTTGTAATATTGTGATTGCACCTCACACTATGGATGTAGACTATAGTTCTCTAAAAATTCAGTGACTAAAACAATGTTGCCAAGTGGAAAGGTGTCCTTGCATAACTTGAATTGTAAGTCCAACCATTGAGCTCTATGGGTATTCCTTGCATACTCATACACTGTAATGTCATGAAATGTAGACGTAAATTAATACATTGGAATCTTTTGAATAAACAAATCAAACATTTTTGCTTCTTTACAATATTTTGTATTGTATGCCACTATTTTATACTTTCCAAACTCTACTATTTTGTTTCCAATTGTTTGAGTGCTTTCCATATGTTCACATATTGCAATACATTGTAAGCCACCACAATGCTGACATGTTGCATCCAAGCATAATTTTCTTTCAAATATTTGACCTTCCTCTCTTTCACATAATTTTTTAATAAGAAGTCTCTTGAATATGTTGGTGGGGAATATATGTCACAATCCTTGAAAACATTGTTAGTATGCAAATCTAAACATATAGACCCATAAATATCAAAATGGTTAGAAAATTCAATATGTAATCTGTAACAAGTAGTGCATGTATGAATTATTTTGACATAAAAAGGTTTTAGCATTTCAAAATATCTTTGAAATTTTTTAATTTGACGATACATCTCTAGAAATTTACCAAAAACTTGTGTTTGGGTTGTATCCAAAAAATGCTTTGGATGTGGCTCATAGTTTTGACTACCAATGCTCCTTCTTAGGACATCCCCTTGATTCAGAGATACCCTTGTGTTATTCTTCCAAAATTCTTCAATTAGTGATCTCAATGCTTCAAAAATTGGTTTATCTTTTCGTGGTAGTCTCCCCAAGAATTCCCATAATTCATTGGCATTGGTATCCTCAATTCATTGGCACCTTCCAATAGCTCTTGATAAAGCTTTTCTATTAATTCTCAATGCTTTACTTGTATTTATAATGAGACAATCTTTCCTCATTTGATTACTTACTATTGTTAATTTATTGAAACTTTGTGTGACATTACTATATTTTATGTGTGAAGTGTTACCCACACTCTCATATACACTCATTAAATTCTTCACAATAGTTTTTCACTTGAAGCCTCTAATGTTCTCAACCCAAGAATCTTCATAATGGACCTATACTTTATACTTCACATCATTTCAACAAATAGTTGACATCTTATGATCTAATTTAACTTTTCAAAGAATACTCTAAATATTATGAACATACCTTCTAAAAGTGTGTTTTGGAATCTTACCTTCCATTGGCTTCAAAATATTCTCATCAATATCAATCAAATACTTTGGCTTCCTATGCAAAATTATAGGTGGTGTTCTCAAAGGTTAATTCATCTCAACATTCAATGGAATTTCTTCAATATTTACATTAGACGAGATAGATGGTCTACCTTCAATCAGAGATAGAATAGATAACATACCTTGAACTTGAGATGGGAAAGATTGCATACCTCCTTCACATGTGAGTGATGATGTACTTTCAACTCAAGATGTGGTAGATGGTGTCCCTCCAACTTTAATTGTGATGGAGGATGTGTCTCCAACAATAGTATTCAATTTTCTCATGGCACGAAGGCTTCCCATTCATTCCTTTTGTGCCACCAATTCCGTATATCTTGCTGATGGTTGAGGTTCCTCCTCAATTGGAATTCCTTTGACAATCGTGTCCAATTTCCTCTTTTCATGAATTTCCCTCATACCTTGTGATTTCTTTGCATTCTTACTTTCTTTCTCTTCCTGTGTTGGTTTAATCCTTGAATGTTTCCTCGGTATGTTGATGAATTTTATCTATTGCATGATATAGAGAAAATTATTACTTCCTAAAATTTTTAAGACGTTACAAACTTTCTAGAAAATACAATTGGAAAGTGTAAATCCAAATTCCACAACTTATGCCAACATCCTACCTTTTGAACAAGTTATGGGAAACAATCAAGTCAAAATATTATAATTGCAACTCCCTTGGCATACATGTATGATAAATGTGGAAGCACAGACAAGGCATGTGAATTGTTTGAAAAAATACATCAAATAAATATATCATGGATTGTAATGATTTTTGGATATGCAAAAAAAGGAAAATGTTTGGAAAATGTGGTAGCATTGACAAGGTAGTGAGTTGTTTGAAAAAATGCCTCAAAGAAATGGGGTCCCCCATTTCTTTGAAGCATTTTTTCAAACAACTCACTACCTTGTCAATGCGGTAGCATAAACAAGATAGTGATCTCATTACCTTGTCTATGCTACCACATTGAAAAGGTAGTCAGTTGTTTTAAAAAATGCCTCAAAGAAATGGGGTCTCCTAGTGAGGAATTTCCTCAAACAACTCATTTCCTTGTCTATGCTATCAAATTTTCCATACATTTTCCATTTTGTGCATATCTTGCAATCATTGTAGTCCATGAGGACATATCTCATTGAGGCATTTTATCAAATAGTTCATGTTCATTGTCTACACATCCACATTTTTCAAGTGTCTACTAGGGAAATTGCAACCATAACACTCATGAAAATCCCCCCATTTATGATTTGATAGATGTCATACCCCATTCCAAGGTCTCCTTACTGCTATGGCTAAAAGCCTAAAACATTTGCTTCAACCAAACTATGGATGCATGAAAAAAATTATCAAAGCATAATACTGAGCAAAAGCATAGATAGGATAGTGAGCTATTTGAAAAAATTCTTGAGGCATATTTTCAAATAGCTCACTATCTTGTCTATTCTTTTGCTCACTATTATGATTTGATAGATTTTTTCCATGCATCCATAGTCTGGTTGAAAGCACATGTTTTAGGATTTTAGCCATAGAAGCAAGGAGACCTTGGAATGGGGTATAACATCTATCAAAACTTAAAAGGGGGGATTTTCATGAGTGTTATGGTTGTAATTTCCTTAGTAGACACATGTGAAATGTGGATGCATAGAAAAGGAACGTGAACTATTTGAAAAAATTCCTCAATGGCATATGTCCTCATGGACTACAATGATTTTAGGATATGCATAAAATAGAGAATGTATGGAAAATTTGGTAGCATAGACAAGGCAATGAGCTATTTGAAAAAATGCCTCAAAGAAATGTGGTCTCATGGTGATGGACATTACCATGAGACCACATTTTTTTGAGGCACTTTTTCAAACAACTCATTGCCTTGTCTATGTTGTTTTATAAAATGATTTGGTAGACATATATATAGATAAGGCACATGAACTATTTGAAAAAATGCCTCAATGAGATATGTCCTCATGGACTATAATGATTTTAGGATATGCACAAAATGGATTTGTTGAAAAGGATTTAGAAAATTTCCAACAAATGCAATTTCTAGGTGTAAAACCAAATTCCAAAGAATTTTCCAACATTGCCCATGTGCCTATACCAAAATGGAAGCTTTGGAAAGGGGTATGCACATCCATAAAAAAAGGATTGAGAAATGATGTATTTGTACCATAGATATAAGTATCTCTTGCTTGATATGTGAATAATTAATGACAAATTGGACTTAATGAGATCTTGATTTAATGTTGTGAGGTGTTTTATACATCCACATTAGGTCTTGGACCCTTCCAACTGCATTACACGCTATCTTGTAAAGGTGTTGTAAAGTGTTGTAAATCACTTTCATACTTTCCTAAACTCTTATTAAGCATTTAAATCTAATATTATTCAAAAGTTAACTTTTCCCTCTTCTTCTATAATTAAATAATTATTTTAATTATTTAGTTTTTCATTAGCCTTTTCCCTCCATAAATAAATCATTTATCATTTCTTTATCTCCCCAATTAAATAATTATTCTAATTATTTAATTATCCCTTCCCTCTATTAAATAGTTATTTTTAATTATTTAATGTTTAATACCCCACCTTTCCTCTATAATTAAATAATTATTTTTAATTATTTAATTATTTGTTCTCACATTTCTTTTGAAATAAATAAAATTAACATTTTATTTATTTCTCCTATGTTGACCACCTAAATTAAATATTTTTTGTTATTATTTAATTTTCTCCAACAACCTCTTTTCCTATACCAATCTTATCTTCCACCTCAAGTCTTTATCTATCCATGTCTTTCTTCTCTCAATTAATCTCCACCCTTGATTAAGTTATTTTCTAATTTAATCTTGGCCTTTGATCATAATCCTTATTTTTAACTCTTCTTTATAAAAGGAGACCTTTAAACCCTAATTAATTGACCTAATTCATTCATTCATCATTCATTATCTATCTCAACTCAAGCAAGCTAGGGTTTACCATTTTTGAGTCTTCACAAGGAAGTATCTTCAAGGACATCATTAAGGTATCTAAGAGCAAGATTATTCATCCATTGTTGCAGCAATTCAAGATCCTTCATCATGGAAAGTTTCTAATTGAATTGTTTCATATTTCATGTTTCATTATCTTATTTCATCATTTTGGTTTAATTACCTAAACGGGGTTTGACCAAGGCAAACCCCCAATCCCTAACAATCAACATTTTCTCTCTTTTCCTTTGTGTGTTTACAGATTTAGGTACTTTGAAGACTTGGAAATCATTGAAGATTAGGTTGCAAACTTGTTGAAGTAATCTCCACTTTTTCAATGTAAAAATCTACACAAAAATTTGCCAATAGTGCTAAAAATCAAGGTTTCATATTTGGACACCTGGAGGTGCAAATTGCATAGGTCAGAAGCTATAGATTCCATTTTGAGTTTTTAGAAAAGCCAAAGTGGAATAATTCACCTAGAGTGGTAAATGATTCCCACTTTACCTTTTTCCTAAATATTTTTGTAGATTTGGATACCCATTTCGCTAAAACAAGCCTCGATATAGTTTTCCAAAACTAGGACTGATTTGCCCAGAATGGTGAATGAGTCCCACTAGACCTAAAAATTAGCATCTTTAGAATTTCAAAGTCATTTCCAGTCTCCAGCAAGTTCTTAGGTGCACATATTCAATTTTACATCTTTCTATTTTCTTTTACTTGCATTTCTAAGTCATTTTCTAGGTATTTTGCATATCACAATATGTTTTCAAACAACATGCATTTCTTTAGTTTTCATTCAATAATAAATCTATTGTATTAGTCTTTTGCATTTAGGAATATTTCCATCATACTTGCATTAGTTTGAGTGAACCACCACAATTTTGTGAGTCTGTCTCTCTCCTTTTAGATGAAACATCCTAAGAGTGCAAGAGTAACCCATAGACATTATCAAAATTATTGGTTCATTTTGGTGAACTTGTCATGACACTTGATTTGATTCTCCCTTTTTTGAACATGTGTGTTCCTTTGTTCTTATGTTTAGTTTTCCATGATATCTTCATCTTGGGGGCTTGATCATCCCTCTTCATTGTTGATATTCCATCTTGCTAGCATAAGTGCACGTGGACCTCTCTCTTGATGTGCATGGATACTTTAGTGTGAGTTTGAAGCAAGTTCATCCTCTCACTAAAATGGGGGCTAAATGTACCATAGAAAAAAGTATCTATTGATTGATATGTGAATAATTAATGACAAATTGGACTTAATGAGGCCTTGATTTAATGTTGTGAGGTGTTTTACATATCCACATTAGGTCTTGGACCCTTGTAAATGCATTAAACGATGTCTTGTAAAGGTGTTGTAAAGTGTTGTAAATCACAGTTTTCATACTTTTCTAGACTCTTAGTAAGCATTTAAGTCTAATATTATTCAAAAGTTAGCTTTTCCCTATTCTTCTATAATTAAATAATTATTTTAATTATTTAATTATCCCTTCCCTCTCTATTAAATAATTATTTTTAATTATTTCACGTTTAATACCCCACCTTTCCTCTATAATTAAAATAATAATAATTATTTAATTTTTTTTCTCACCTTTCTTTTAAAATAAATAAAATTAATACTTATTTTTTTCTCCTATGTTGACCACCTAAATTAAATTTTTTTTTTTGTTATTTAATTTTCTCCAACAACCTCTTTTTTTGTGCCAATCTTCTCTTCCGCCTCAAGTCTTTATCTATCCATGTCTTTCTTCTCTCAATTAATCTCCACCCTTGATTAAGTTATTTTCTAATTTAATATTGGCCCTTGATCATAATCCTTATTCTTAACTCTTCTTTATAAAAGGAGACCTTTAAACCCTAATTAATTTGCCTAATTCATTCATTCATAATTCGTTATCTATCTCAACTAAAGCAAGCTAAGGTTTAGCATTTTTGAGTCTTCACAAGGAAGAATCTTCAAGGACATCATTAAGGCATTCAAGAGCAAGATTCTTCATCCATTTTTGTAGCAATTCAAGATCCTTCATCATGGAAAATTTTTAATTGCATTGTTTCATATTTCATGTTTCATTATCTTATTTCATCATTTTGGTTTAATTACCTAAATGGGGTTTGACAAAGGCAAACCACCAATCCCTAACAATCAAAATTTTATCTCTTTTCCTTTGTGTGTTTGCAAATTTAGGTACTTTGAAGACTTGGAAATCATTGAAGATTAGGTTGCAAACTTGTTGAAGTCATCTCCACTTTTACAAGGTCAAAACCTACACAAAAAGTCACCAATAGTGCTAAAAATAAATGTTTTAGATCTAGACACCTGGAGGTGCAAATTGAGCAGGTCGAAAGATATAGATTCCATTTTTGAGTTTTTAGAAAAGCCAAAGTGGACTAATTCACCCAAATTGGTGAATGGTCCCAATGTACCTATTTCCTAAATATTTTTGTAGATTTGGATACCCATTTGGCTAAAATAGGCCCCAATATAGTTTTCCAGAACTAGGATTGATTCACTCAAAATGGAAAATGAGTCCCACTAGGCCTAAAAATCAACATCTTTAGAATTTTAGTCATTTCCATTCTCTAGTAAGTTCTTAGGTGCACATATTCAGTTTTACATCTTTCTATTTTCTTTTACTTGCATTTCTTAGTCATGTTCTAGGTCCTTTTGCATATCACAATGTGTTTTCAAACAACATGCATTTCTTTGGTTTTCATTCAATAATCAATCTATTCTATCAGTCTTCTACATTTAGGCATTTTCCATCATACTTGTATTAGTTTGAGTGAACCACCACAAGTTTGTGAGTCTATTTCTCTCCTTTTAGGTGAAAGGTCCTAAGAGTGCAAGAGTAGCTCATAGACATTATCAAAATTGTTGGCTCATTTTGGTGAACCCACTTTTTGAATACCTTCTTGTCTAATTTGGAGTCCACAATCATCCTAGAAGTAGCTTTCATTGCATTTTTCATTAGTTGAGTTGCATTCTAGGGTTTCAAATTTTGCATTAGTGAAAGTGCATATAGGTTGCATTTTTGCATCTTAAAACATTAAAAATTTCTAAAATTCTGCATTTGCATCTTGGTTTTGTAGCATACAACAAAGAAAACACAAAAACCAATCAAAAAAATCTCAAAAATATCCTCACTGCGACTCATTCACCACCTTGGGTGAATCAATCCCTCTTCACCCCAAAACTGCATTTTACAGAGCTAAAAACCCTATTTTTATTCTTTTGTTTGTTTCCATTAGTTATCTGTATTAGTTGGTTGAGTTTTTGTATCATGCATTTCATTATTTTTAGCTTAAATTAGTGCATTTCATGCATTTTTAAAATTCACATTTGCATTTCCCATCTTTCATCTTTCATATTATTACATAGTTTCATTAGTAAATTGCTTTGTTTGAAATTTGAAAAGTTGTATTTCATCCTGTGTCTTTACATTGCATTTTAAGTTTGCATAGATTCTCTTACATTTAAATCATTAGAAATAAGCATTGTTTACATTCATGGCACTTATACTTTTTCAATTTCATTTTCAACATTAGATCCTAGTTCATTTAGATTAAATTCATTAGGAAATAAAAACAAAAAACAAAAACCATTAAACGACCCAATTTAAAAGATAATTCAATTTAGAAAAAAACATCTCATCCAATCCCTTTAGTAGTGATTATTTAGACATGTTAAATGAAGCCCTTAAGGACTTCCTCTCACTAAGATCATCCACTAAAAATTTGACATAAAAGGATGCATGCATCGATAATCATGATAATCATACTTGTTCTTCTCTCGATATCTCTCCCATTGGTGATGAAGGTATCTTGATAAAAGAAGACACAATCATTGAATATCATGAAATTTGTTCTTGTCTTCCTCCTCCTCCCCCTTGGAAATACAAAACTGAGATCATTGTTGCTACTCCCAAAACCTCCCCTAATTGTGAAGATGCTTTAGTGAATAAGGATACAATCGTGAATGATCATGACAAACACATTTTTGTGGAGGATATGATTGAGAGATATTAAAATCCTACCTCTCCCACTCAAGAAGAGATTCTAGGACATGAGGATATAAGTGTAGATAATCATGAAAATCAAACCTTTTCTTCTCCTAATATCTTCTCTAGACATGAAGAAGATAGTTTGGTGTTAGAAGATATCCTCATTGAGACTCATGAGAATATTTTTTCCCCCTTTCCTAATACCTCTACCATTTGGGATGATTTATTTGAACAAAAAATTACAATCATTGGTAACCATGAAACTCCTAGTCATCCTTCCAATCTCTTTCTAGCTATGATAGTTTCTTAGCGTGAGAGAATAACAACGTTGACACACTCCATAGTTCCACACCCTCTAATATCTCTTCTATTTGTGGGAATGAAGTGATAGAAGAATTTGAAAGCATATACAATCATGATAATCATAGTTCCTCTTCTCCCAATATCTCTCCTACATGTGACGAAGGTTTTTTGGAGCTAAAAGATACACCCATTGAGAATCATGACAATGTTGAAAGCTCCTCTTCTATAACTTCTCCTACTTTGGAAGACATCATCGAACAAGAGAATGAGATCATAAACACATCTCTTAACATAACTCTACCTACTCTACATTCATTTTCTAACTCCTATTTGTGAGAAATTTTTTGTGAGCAATCATGATGATCACATTATTTGTGAGGAGGTTATGTTAGCATTAGATGATCAAACCTTTCAGACCTATTCTTCCCCTATTTTGGAAAACATTATTGTAAAAAGGGATTTGATCACATATGATCATTATAATCATAATTGTTCTTCTCCTAATATCTCTTCCACTAGTGAAAAAGATATTTTGGGATTAGATGGACTATTCCTTGAAATTCATGAGAATCTTCTTGCTCCCTTTCCCAATGTTTCCCCCATCCAAGAATACATAATTGAGAAAAAGGATCCAATCATTGAAAAACAAGAATGTGATACTTTTTATTCTCTTCGTGCCTCCTCTCCTTGTGATGAAGTTACTATACAACACCTATTAATGGAATGAGATCAACATCTTGTTTGCTCTCTCCTAAAAACTCTCCTGCTAGGCAGAATATCATGTACAAACCAAAAATCAACGTCACTCCAAAGCATCCTAAATTGCTTGATACAGATTTACCACCATCATTGTAATGCTTTAACAATCATGAAACATTGAAGAAAAAGGATATAGAAAGGCAAAACAAAATTGAAGAAGCCACAAAGTTATTTGAAGAGGCTTTGAAAACCTTTGATTTCATACCTATATTCATGGGAGAATACATGATAATCACAAAATAATATTAAAAGGGAAGATATGAGGAAGTAATGTCCAACACATCCACTTCACCCAATTTAAAAGAAAATACATCTAAGACAAAATTTGAGGCAATAAAATAACCACCAAATCCAAAACAATTGGCAAAACTTTTTGGATGACAACTTGGGAAAGGATGTGATGCTATAGAACAAGGTATCCATGCCCCTATAATGCCTAAAATGCAAGAAATGACTAATGATATTGGTTATTGTCCCTCAAAACAAAAACCTTCAATCAATGTCAACACCATCACAAAAAATTCTTCCAAGATGACCTTAACATTGGTACACTTGAAACTGATAGATATCTCATTAAATATGCATCAAGTAGAAAATTTGTTTACTTATCGACATAAATAACATTAATTTTTTCTCCTTTCCATAGTTGCATGTCTTACATTCTTTGCAAGGAGCAGCATACAATCATCCATTCCAAGCTCACCCTTGTCCTACACTAAGTGGGGGCAAAGGGTTAGAAATCCTTATCCCTGTATGTCACTTTTCATTGTCTCTTTTGGCTAATCGTTAACCTTTCGTGAACATATAAGATCAAGCTTAGGATGTCGATGACATGACTTAAGATTGACTAGCATGTGACATACTCCATTTCTTCATGATGTAGCTTATCAAAAACATACGACTTGGCATAGGGATTTTCTAGTAAGCTCTCATACCCTCTTCTAATTTAAAGTAATTGCTCGCAATAATGGTGTAGCAACCACTTTAAAGTGGGGTCATACATAGAAAAAATATTTGTGCAAATTTCATGGTGTGATTTTTATTTTTCTTGTGATGTGTCCTCTTCTTGGTGGTGTCATTTGGTTTGATGCCTTCCAAGAGTGTAAGATCAACTAAAGTGGCCTGATATGAATGAGGCATCCCATGGATAATGATCTGACACCCTGACTTGTCCTCTCTTGGAGACATTAGGAAAAATTCTCCCTAAAAATAAATTACATGAACAAAGTAAAATCCCCTTTAAAAAAATTCTTCACATATTCAAAAAAATTCACAAAAAGCATTACATTGAGGTGCCTTATCAATGTTATCAAGAGCATAACTTTGGTATGGTTAGTATGATGGGAATCTAACACACTGGCATTACTTTCTCACTAAACCACTTCTTTGTGGATTACTCACCCTATGAATGACCTGATGTTATGTGGCCCCAAAGTGAGCACATCACCTCATTTTTCTTTCTTTTAGATCTTTCCATTTCATCATTATGTATCTTGATGGTTTGACTTAGGATCTTGGATCTTGGGGGCTTGACTACCTTCTTTCAATCTTTTTCATTCTTTGTCATCTACATTTGTACACTTGGATCTCTCTTGAATGTCTACTCTAGTGTGATTTTGAAGCAAGTTCATCCTCTCACTAAAGTGGGGGCTAAATGTACCATAGAAAAAAGTATCTCTTGCTTGATATGTGAATAATTAATGACAAATTGGACTTAATGAGGCCTTGATTTAATGTTATGAGGTTTTTTACACATCCACATTAGGTCTTGGACCCTTGCAAATGCATGAAATGATGTCTTTTAAAGGTGTTGTAAAGTGTTGTGAATCACTTTCATACTTTTCTAGACTCTTATTAAGCATTTAAGTCTAATATTATTCAAAGGTTAGTTTTTCCCTCTTCTTCTATAATTAAATAATTATTTTAATTATTTAATGTTTAATACCCCACCTTTCCTCTATACTTAAATAATTATTTTTAATTATTTAATTATTTTTTCTCACCTTTCTTTTGAAATAAATAAAATTAATATTTTATTTATTTCTCCTATATTAACCACCTAAATTAAATAATTTTTTTTATTATTTAATTTTCTCCATCAACCTCTTTTTATGTGCCAATGTTATCTTCCACCTCAAGTCTTTATATATCCATGTCTTTCTTCTCTCAATTAACCTCCACCCTTGATTAAGTTATTTTCTAATTTAATCTTGGCCCTTGATCATAATCCTTATTCTTAACTCTTCTTTATAAAAGGAGACCTTTAAACACTAATTAATTGACCTAATTCATTCATTCATCATTCATTATCTCTCTCAACTCAAGCAAGTTAGGGTTTATAATTTTTGAGTCTTCACAAGGAAGCATCTTCAAGGACATCATTAAGGCATTCAAGAGAAATATTCTCCACCCATTGTTGCAACAGTTCAAGATACTTCATCATGGAAAGTTTCTAATTGCATTGTTTCGTATTTCATGTTTCATATCTTATTTCATCATTTTGGTTTAATTACCTAAATGGGGTTTGACCAATGCAAACCCCCAATCCCTAACAATCAAAATTCTCTCTTTTGCTTTGTGTGTTTGCATATATTTAGGTACTTTGAAGACTTGAAAATAATTGAAGATTAGGTTGCAAACTTGTTGAAGTCATCTCCACTTTTGCAAGGTCAAAACCTACACAAAAAGTCACCAATAGTGCTAAAAATCAAGGTTTCAAATCTAGATGCCTGGAGGTACAAATTGAGTAGGTGGGAAGCTACATATTCCATTTTTGAGTTTTTCAGAAAAGTCAAAGTGGACTAATTTTCCCAGAATGGTGAATGAGTCCCACTGTACCTATTTCCTAAAGACTTTTGTAGATTTGGATACCCATTTGGCTAAAATAGGCCCTGGTACAGTTTTCTAGAATTGGAATTGATTCACCTAGAATGGAAAATGAGTCCCACCAGGCCTAAAATTTAACATCTTTAGAATTTCAGTGTCATTTCCAGTCTCTAGCAATTTCTCAGGTGTACCTATTTAGTTTTACAACTTTCTATTTTATTTTACTTGCATTTCTAGGTCATTTTCTAGGTCATTTTGCATATCATAATGTGTTTTTAAACAACATGCATTTCTTTAGTTTTCAGTCAATAATCAGTCTATTCTATTAGTCTTCTACATTTAGGCATATTTCCATCATACTTGTTGATGCAGGAGCATCCAGTGGTGTAAGGGAAATCTTGCATCACCCAAAAACATGCATTTCATTTATATTTCCTTTGGTTAGCTTTTTGTAGATGTCTTTGCATTTCTGGATACCCTTTTTATCATTATGTAAATCCCCACTTTTAGTTTTGTTTGTTCTACTTTTTCTAGTGAACTACTATTTTTAGCAACTTTTAGAATGTACTGTTATTTTTAGAAAATTTTGGGAATTGAAGGTGTTTTGGAACGAAATTTGAATGAAAATTATATGGGAGGATTTAGAATGGAAAAATAAGAAGATTGGTGAAAGAATCAGGTGGAGAGCATTCCCGGTTTGAAAGATATTGCAATTTCACTCTTCCAGAAAAGCACCTGAAAACCTTCCATATTGGGTTTGAGGCCTAAAAACTTGTTGAAATTAGAAAATCAGATTTCTAGCACATTCTTGACTTTGAGACCTTTCCAACAATTCAAATGGTTTGAAAAACGGAGTCCCAGATCAAAAGTTATGGCTCCCGAAAGTTGGTACACTTTCAAAAGGTGTTGTTTTTCTAATGGTGTTCTAATTTTTTAGTTTCAAATTGTAATTCTTGGCGCCAAACCACCAAAACTCATAACTTGAATGTTGTTTTGGGGTGCTGTCATAATAGTAGTTTACAATTCCTGAGAGGAACGAATTTTAGCTGAAATCACATATTTCTAGAAAATATAATGATTTAAGCCTTAAAAAGTTTCATTTTAAGGATTCCAATTGAAGAGGGTTTGATCAAATCACCTTAGATCAAACCCCCTTGGATAGAACCTCACTAGTTTTAAACCATACCTATAAATGCGTCTCCTTTACACCTATCAAAATCTTTGATAAAAAATCACTTTTGATTTAGATTTTGGGGGATCAAATGAATTCATTTAAAATTTATTTCAAATGATTATGGTATTCCTCAGAACAAGCTATCCAATGAATATAATTTTAATATGTTTTGGTTTTGTTATGTATTTGTTTTTTAAGTTTTATTAAACATAGGTTTTTCATCGAAAATGAATTTCTTTGTTCTTCACATGTGGAAAAATAGAAGATTATCGAAAAAAAAATAAAAATATGAGTGCACCAGATATTGAAGTCCTTGATCCAACAAAAAAAAATAAAATAAAATTTTGACATATACAAAAAGTTACGTTATCTGGTCTATTTACGAATTGTAATTGTTTGACTTTGAAACTTGATTAAGGAAAAAATAGTCAATAAAAACTATCTAACCAAGTGGAAGCACTAGATATCAGTTAAAAATCTAAATTTGAAAGAATTAGAATTTTATCCTTCATGGAAAAAAAGTTATCGTTAATTTTTGTTGGGAGATGGAAAAAGAAGTGCAATTTGATTCCAAAAATTTTGAAAAAAATATTTTTAGAATCTATAGACAAAATTTGATGAGACTCTAGTTTACACCATCTTCAAATTCCTCACAGTTTAGCCGCTATAGGTGCCCGAATGTGAAGATTTAGTTAAAAATAATAATTTCAGTGTCCAGTTTGGCCAAAAATTGTAAACCACTATTATGGGATCACCCTTTGGCTCCTAAGGGAAAAGGGCTATTTATGGGGGGTTCTTTCTGATTTTGGTAGCTTCTGGGGAAAAAGAGTTTGCATGTTGCGAAAAGGAGAACTTTTGTATTGTCTATAATTTCTGAAACTTTTGTAGCTTGCATGTATCACAAAGCTTGAGGATTCAGGATCCTCTGCATGTAATATTTTCCATTATTGGATAATAATAAATTTTTCTAATTGTGTGCATTATTTATGTGTCTTGGGTTTGATCCCTCGTCACTTGCATTAGTTTGAGTGAACCACCACAATTTTGTGAGTTTGTCTCTCTCCTTTCAGGTGAAAGATCCTAAGAGTGCAAGAGTAGCACATAAACATTATCAAAATTGTTGGTTCAGTATTATATTACATAGTTATAACTACTCTTGTAAATGTGTATACAATATATGGAATCATACACAAGGTAGGTCAATTGTTTAACAAAATGCCTCAAAGAGATGTGGTCTCATGGACCACAATGATTACAGGATTTGCACAAAGTGGATTTGTTGAAAAATATTTTGAAAATTCTAAGAAAATTTAATTGGAAAGTGTAAAGAATTATGTAGTTTAAAATGTCCCAAGAGGAGCTAAGGTTATAATGATAAACAAACAAGGATGAACATGGAAAATGCATTTAATAACAAAATCAAAGCATTGTATTAAGCATGTATGATAAGGGATGATAAAGAAACATAATATAATTAAGGAAAATGTAAATAAAATGTGTAAATACTTGACATGCCTAAAAAATGGAGGAACTACCCTTATCTAATCTTTCTTTCTTCTTGCATCAAACTCCTCAACAATTTGAGTTTTTTACAAGCTTGCTTTCTTTTTAACGTTCAATTGCATATCACTCAAATAGAATTACTAACAACAATATAAATAACCAATGTATAATGTTAAATTCCTTCAATTCAATCACAATTAGCATTGCAATACTATAAAAATTGAGACTTGAATTGATATATATCAAATTCAATGTGAAAACTCAATTATTTCCTCCTTCTTAAGATGGTAAACCATAAAAAGGTGGTTGAAAGTTGATGCAAAGCTAGTAGAATGTGAAAAAAATTCATGTGCACTTCCCAATATCATGAAAAATATTTTTTTGTTGGAACACATGCAAAAAAATTAAAATAATAGAGCATGGGTATGTGCAAGATCATGATGGGCCAAAAAGTGGCAATATGATGGGTATGTGGCTAACGATTTTTTTTTAACTCAAAATTGATGAAACAAAAAGGTTTTTTAAAGAATATTCTCAACTTTCCACCAATATAAATAATGCTTTACTTTGAATTTAATAAATAATTATTATTCATAATTTTCTATTTGAATTACAACTAAAGTCCTAATTGATAGGTTGATTGAAAAACATCTATAGCTTTCAAACAGTATCACATTTTTGAATCTGAAACACGAGTCACATTTTATGTTTCACATACTATAGGATTAAAAAAAATTTAATTTCATGAAGTTTTGACCAAGTTAAGGTGGTTAGACATACGAGTTTTTATATTTTTTTAAAATTTGTAATAAAAAATTCATAATTAATTATTTACTTGGAAAAAAATTACAAAAAAATATACATCACATCTAGACATGATTCCTCTACTTATATCTAAAATATTATAAAAAAATATTATCATTTTATTGTGGTTAGGGTGGTCAAATAGACACCTACTTATTTTTTCCTGAAATTTAACTACTATTCCATTGAAATTTCAAATTTTTACCAAATAGATTTAAAAATAAATAAATAATCCTAGTAGTTTAGAAACTAAATTCAATTTTCTATAGATTCTATTCTTACATATTTTTTAAATAATATAGATAACTTATTCAAATTTTTACATCAAGTTTCCTAACTCTAGTTTTTCTAAATTTTTTGCCACTTAAGGGCTTTTTCTTTCCATGATGATCCTACACATACCTATATGTTGGATCGGATCATGGGTGTGTTGACTTTTTTACTATTTTTAGAGCAATCCAAAATGTGCTTGCATTATAATGCACTCATTTTATAACAAACTCATGTTTTGGCTTGCTATACAAAATGACTATATCTCAACTTCTTCAAAACACAATTGTGCTATGAAAATGTTGATTTTCTAAAGGTTTCCTAACTCATTGTCTCATTACCTTCCCCTCTCCCCCCTCTATCTCTCTCACACCTATCTTTCCCCCTATGTATCTTGTTGAAAATTGAGGTGTTTATGTAGCTTAATACTTTGTAAAACTATTATACTTTTTATTATACTTTTCCTTTTGTTACAAATTATTTGTGGGTGATTATCTGATTAATCTATTTTACCATTTTTAGAATGAAGATAGAAGTTGCAGAAGAATTAGACAAGATATTAGAAAGATTACACAAGCATATACTATGGAGAAACCCTTTTGGGAAAAAACTACACCAAGAATCAATGTATTATTTAATCTCTAAAGTAGATTACAATAACTCCAATTCTTGCTTGAGAATGCTTCTTTTACCTTCACCAAATCTTCTTCACAACTTGCAATAAAATTGATACAAACTCTCTTCAACTTGCTTGAGATATATAGGAAATAATCAACTTTGTAAACTCCAAAAGAGTTACAATTACCAAGCTCAATCCCTATCTCTTAAAAGGTATACCTATCTCTTCCAAGTAGAGTTTAAATGTGAAGAACAATGATAAATCATCATCTTCATCTGTTTGGGTGTCCCAAACTAAAGTACAAACTCAACCTTTATTCTATAAATATCTTCAAGGCTTCATCCTCAAAGTAGGTACCCAAGAGTGGGCCCACTTAACTTAGCCTTCTGAAATATCTTACCTTCTAAGAAGTCAACTTTGGTGCCCAAGTTGGGTCCAAGCAATTTTTTGTTAACTAAAACATTTCTCTCCACCATTCATGCAAGAATGGTCATCCCTTGTTAACTGAAGGTAGTCCCTATTATCTATCATGCAACTCAAGTCATTAGTCATGCATTCCAAGTTAACTGAAGTAAACTAACATTCAACTAAAACTAACTAAAGATAACTAAATTGAACTAAGCTAAACTAAACTAAACTAAACTAATTCTGAACTGAACTGAACTAAACTAAACTAATATAAATTGAACTGAACAACACTTCATGCATGCAAACATCAAACCCTAACTCCTAAGGTCTTTACATACATTCATAAGTGTTATCTCTTACTTTGAATAGTTAATTGAACTCAAGTTGAGTGTCACCTACTGATGAGGGCGTAGCCCGAGACATAGAAAACAACCCACAAACTAGAGAATAATTTTATTATTCAAAAAATGGAGCTTCTTACATGGAGAGGATCTCAGATCCCCAAGTTCTACAACACCTGCAAGTTACAAAAAGCTACAGAATAACCCTTTCGCAATATGCGAGCTTGTCCCCAAAAAGCTACCCAAAAATTAGAAACCCACCCATAAATAGGGCTCCTCTTTAGTTTGGAGCCAAAACAACATTCAAATTTGAGTTTAGGCAGTTTGGTGCCAAAAATTACATCTTGAAGTTCAAATTTCAAAAGAAAATTTGCAATTGTATCTTCTAGAAAGTGTGCCAACTTCCCGGGGCCATAACTTTTGATCTGGGACTCCAATTCGCAAACTATTTGAACCGTTGGAAAGGTCTCAAAGTCAATAACGCGCTTGAAATCAGCCATGCCAATTTCAACAAGTTTCAGGGCCATTCTGGGAACTCTAAGTGCCTCAAATCTAATTCGAAAGATTTTTAGGTGCAAATCTGGGAAACTAAAACTACAATATTATTTCAACCCAAGAATATAAAATAAAAACCGTAAATTGGGAATTTCATTATGACAAAAAGGGTATCCAAAAATCTAAAAATTGAGAAACTTGAAATTTAACTATTTTTGGGTGATACAAGATTGCCCTTACACCCTTTGGATGCTCTGCATTAGACACCAGGGGTAATTTGAGAAGTGACCTTGTCATGTCTCAGATGGTTCAGGAAAACCCAACCGGTCAACCGCTGCCTTAGATAGCTAGGATGAATCTTCCATAGGCCTTCCTCTCCATTTCACCAGATATTCTTCATACTGCCTATTTCTGGTAGTCCTTCCCACATGACTATCCAAGATTGCTTCAATCTCCTCCCTTTCTGAAGTAGGTGCTAGAATCCTACTGCCCCATTCTTGGTGCTTCCTCCGTTCCACCTTCATGATACTCTGTCAAATCTAAAATGTTGAACATAGGGGAAATGTTGATTCCATCAGACAACTCTACCTCATATGCATTCCCAGAATCATGCTTCTTCAAAATCTTACAGGGACCGAATTTCTTCATCTTCAATTTGTTATAGGTTCCCATGGGAAACCTTTCTTTCCTTAAGTGGACCATTACTTCATCGCCAGTTTGAAACTCTTTATTCCTCCTTTTCTGATCTGCCTTAGCCTTATATTGCATATTCATCTTATTAATGTGTTCTCGTACCTTCTCATGTATATTCTTGATGTGCTCTTCAAAATCTTTGACTTCAGTACTTATTTTCTTCTCTTGGTCCATCTTCCTCAATTCTGGAGCTATTCTAGGGCTACCTCCATACACAATCTGGAATGGTGATCTACCAATGCTTCTGTTGAAAAAATTGTTGTAAGAAAATTTTGTCTGGGGTAAGATCAAGTCCCATCCCTTGGCTTTATCTCCTACCAAACATCTCAATAGGTTACCCAAAATCATGTTAACAACCTCTATTTTCCCGTCTATTTGTAGATGGTGTGCAGAACTGAACTTTAGCTCTGTCTTTAGCTTCTTCCACAAGGTCCTCCAAAAGTACCCCACGAATTTGGTGTCACGATCTGAAACAATACTCTTTGGCAGACCATGTAGCCTCACCACCTCTTTGAAGAACAAGTCAGCAATATGGACTGCATCATGGGTCTTCTGACATGGAATGAAATGTGCCATCTTCAAAAACCTATCAACCACCACAAAGACTGAATCATTCGCTCGTTGTGTCCTTGGAAAACCAAGAATAAATTCCATACTTATATCCTCCCATGGCCTCTCTGGTATAGGTAAGGGCTAATATAATCCTATATTTTGGCTCACTCCTTTAGCAATCTGACATACACTGCAGCTTTGTACAAACTTCTTCACATCCTATGACAACTGAGGCCAATAATAATGCTCACTGATAATGGCAATGGTCTTATCCTGACCAAAATGTCATTCCATTCCTCCACTTTGCTTCTCCTTTATCAGGTTCTCCCTCATGGAAATCCTCAGGATACATAATTGACTTCCTTTAAATACATGCCATCCTGGATTATGAAATCTAGCCACCTTGTCCTATCCACTATAACAGGTTCCTTGCAAACTTTCCAAGCCTCTGCAAAATCAGGATCTTCTGCATATAGTGTCTTGAGTTCATTGTATCCAACCACTTCAATCTGCATCTTTGTCATCAATGTATGCCTCCTACTTAAGGCATCTGCAACCCTATTTGACTTCCCACTCCTATGTTTCAAAACAAAGGTATAACTCTGCAAAAACTCTACCCATTTCGTATGCATCTAATTTAATTTTCCTTGACTATTTAGGTACTGCAAGGCCTGATGATCAGTATATAGAACAAATTCCTTTGGCAACAAATAATGTCTCCACTTCTTTAATGTTTGAACTATTGCATAAAATTCCTGATCATATACAAAATACTCTATTGGCATCATTTAACTTTTCACTGAAATAGGCAATGGGCTTACCTTCTTGGCTCAACACTACTCCAATGGCACAACCACTGGCATCACAATCCACCTGAAACACCTTGTTGAAATCTGGGAGGACTAGAACAAGTTGCTCTGTCACCTTATGCTTCAATAGTTCAAAACTTTTTTCCGCTCCAATGCTCCACTTGAATTCTTTTCTATCCCCTCTCATTGTTTCAGTCAGGGGTCCACAAATACTACTGAAATTTCTAATGAAATTTCTATAAAAACTAGCCAAACCATGGAAAGATCTCACCTTGGTAGTAGTTCTTGGGGTAGGCCATTCCAAAATAGCCTTCACCTTCTCTGGGTCCATCTTGAGACCTTCTTCTGAGACAACAAACCCCAAGTACACTAAATCCCTCTTCACAAA